>NC_069444.1:4829276-4891756 GCF_026875155.1 Cherax quadricarinatus | reverse complement strand
AAGTGGTTAATTTTTAAAAGGAAATTCTTTTCTTCGGAAAAAAATAGGGGCTGAAGCTTTGCTAGGTGAGTTTTGGGAGGAGTGTGAGAGGTTTAGTGGAAGGAAGGAATGGCCGCAGTGATAGTGCACCCGCCTTTAGTAGCAAGTGGAAGTGGTTCACAGTTCAGGAAGAAGAAAGATGAGGAGAGTTAATAGAGAAGATATGAAGGTAGGAAATCGAATCTCTGTTCTCCAAGACGAGTGTACTTCAGTGTTAGAAGGTTGAAGGTACCACTGATTCCTTGATAATAAAGGTAAGAATATTTTAATAGTAGGCGATTCTATGGTAAGATATATGGACCATGCATTTTGTACAGAGACAGAAAAGGTCAGTCAGAGAGTGTGCCTTCCTGGAGCTGGTGTTGGTGACATAGTCAGCAGGTTGGATAATATTTTGGCAGGTAATGGGAACAAGCCCATTATTTGTCTTAGTGCTGGGGGTAATGACATTGGAAGGGCAGGAGAGAGGAGCTGCTAAATAAGTACAGGTCAGCCATAGAAGTAGTTAGGTCTAAGGGAGGGATCCCAGTCATATGTATCATCTTGCCTAGAAAGGGAGTGGGCAATGAATGGATGTTAGGGCAATTCGTATAAATTGCTGGCTAGACAGGTTTACTGCAAGGAACTTGCAATACCATTCATTGATAACTGTGACCTTTTCTTTGGCAAACGTGATTGTATGCAAAGGAGGGGGTTCATCTCTCTGGGGATGGAGTGTTTTATATTAGCCAATTCAATTGAGAGGGTAATTGATGACTTGTCTAGGAAATTTTAAAAACTGATAGTTTTATAGAGGTATGGGTGTTTGTGGGAACAATCAGGCTGCAGCATTAGGGTTAAAAACAGCAGTTATTACCTGGTACCTCAGGGATATTTTTTTAAAAGGAAATATTCAAAATAAAGTTGCTAGATCCCCAAATCAATTGATCAACAAACAAAGAAAGATAGTAGAGGGAACGAGTGACTAGCTCCCTTAAGGTTTACTATACAACTAGTAGGAGTCTAAGGAATAAGATAGATGGCAAAGATTACTTGAAAGTGCAGGTAATATAGATATTATTGGTATAACGAGACCTGGTTCAACCTGAAAGATAGAGAAATGTCTTCTGAATGCAACATACGGGTTATAAAATATTCCACACTGATAGGGTCAACAGGAAGGGTGGTGGAGTGGCGATGTATGTCAGAGAAAATTTAAATTGCTCTCTTAGACACGATATGTGATTAAAAACATCGAACACAGAATCTGTTTGGCTACAGTTTCTCGAGGGATGTGACAAATTAATTTTGGGTGTGATTTATAGGATCCCAAACCTTGATAGTGAGTGCAATATGCTGTTATGGGACGAAATTCATAAGGCATTAGATATGAAAATGTTGTGATAATGGGAGATTTAACTTTAGACAAATTGATTGGAACAATATGACAGGAATCTTGAGTCTAGTGGCTTTCTTGTACGGTTCAGGATTGCTTTTTAGAACAGGTTGTGACAGAACCCAATAAGGAAACAATCTGCTTGACTTGTCTTGCCAACAAAGATTCATTAATCAATAATCTTGAGGTTAATCGATGAGCTTTGGGAAAGTGTATCACAAATCACTTAGTTTAATATATCATTGAATTACCCAGATAACTGCAATCAAATCCTCTGTCTCAGATTTTTCGCTTGGCCAATTTCATGGGACTGAAAAACTACCTGGGTGGGCTAATTGGGATGGATGTCCTGACTATGGGTCAGGTAGGTGATCCTTGGTTGCCAATATGACGTTTTTCAGAGCATGATTCTAGTTGACCCAGACAAATTTTATACCGATAGAGAATTAGATCTACAAAAAATGATCCCAAATGTGATGACAATTAGATTTTAAAACATCTCATTGGTCAAAAGAGAGGCATATAATAGGCGTATCAAAAGGAGGATGCTGCAGTTAAAAAATCAATATATTCAATTAAAGAAGAACTAAAGAAAGGAATAAGAAAAAGCAAAAAGGGGATTGTGAGGCTAAGGTCGCAAGGGATTGAAAGACAACCCAAAGGGTTTCTTTCAGGTATACAGAAGTAAGATTAGGGACAAGATTGGCCCACTTAAGGTTAACTCTGGTAGATCACTGATTAGTGATAAGGATATGTGTGAAATTCTCAATACCTACGTCTTCTCAGTTTCACCCAGGAAAATACTAGCGATATTCCTGAAATAGTTATAGATATGTTAGAACAGGATAATAATCTATCGTACGATTGCGGTAACTGTGACTGGTCCTCAGACAAATAGAGAAACTAAAACATAAAAATCCCCAGGTCCTGAGAACTGTTTGCAATGGTGTTAAACGAATGTAAAGAGGAACTTAGCATACCTTTGGCTAATCTTTTTAACATATTGCTACAAACTGGCATAGTGCCTGATAAGAGGAAAATGGGCAAATGCTCATAATACCTATTTACAAGGCAGGTGACAGGTCCTTGGCTTCGAACTATAGACCAATAAGCCTTACCTCCATAATGGGAAAAAATTTTATGAATAATAATTGCCGAAGCAATTCGTAGCCATCTTGATAGGCACAGATTGGCTTACAGCATCTCCAATAACCTGTTTTACAAAGGGGCGCTCCTGTCTTACAAATATACATAAACTTTTTTCACTAACATGTTTGAGGAGGTTAGATAATGGTTATTGAATATGATATTGTGTATATGGATTCAGTAAGGCTTTCGATAGAGTTCCACTTAGAGGTATTGAGGAAACTTAAGGCACACGGGGTCCTGGAAACACCGCAAACCAATATTTTGGGAATGGGGCACCTGTCTAAGGGCCGCTTCCATTGCAATTTCCCTCCCCATACACCCATTAATCTGTATCCTCATTTTCGCCCCCTTGTACAATATTTACCCACTCGACTTTTCCTCCCCAAACCCTGTCTCCTAAGTATAACCTGCTCAAAGCTCCCCTTTCCACTCTATCATATGCTCCCTGCCAGTCAGAGCCAACAAAGCCGCCCCTCCAATCCCCCACCCTTAGCTTCCACAAAACTTCTCAGTATCCATGTCCTTCAATCATCGGACCTTCCCGGCTAACCCTAAACTGAGATTTTGACACCCACCCTCTCCACTACACATTTGAACTATTACCTAAAAATTTTTGCAAACACCTTATAGTCTGCACACACAGTGATATGGCTCGGTACTCCCGAACGGTGGCTGCCCTTGACCTTCGGACCAAACATACAACTGCCAGTTCCTTGTTCTCCCCCAACTAACCCTTCTCCTTCATACTATTAAATAACCTAAACTATAAATTCCTTTTTCAAACGGTCCCAATGTTGTAAATAAAATTCGACCGGGGGGAGACCATCAATACTGGGCGCTTTCCCCTTTCCTCATTCCCCTTACGCATTCTCTATTTACTCTGCCGTAATGTCCCACCTAAAGCCTTTCGATCCACGATTTCCTAAATTACACGTCACATACGTACACACCTGTCCAATGCCCGCAACCCACCCCCCACTGTTCCAAGTATTTCTCGTACCAAGCCTCTGCATACGCACCACCACATCCCTTCGTGGTTCGTATCTCTGCCCTACTCTATATTCCCACATCTCCGTTACCTCTAAACATGGTATAGCCGTCAGCGGCCTGCCTTGCTTTTGTTTTGCCGCCAAAACACTCGCTGACGGCTTGTGCCCCAAAGCAACTTACTCACCCCTGCCGGCTCCTTACAGCTTGAAACCTTTCATTTTGCAAACACCTCAACCTCCCCTTTTTTTCAGCTATTTCATCCATAGGAAAATTATTCCCACCCACCCCCCCTCCCATAGAACCTCTTACCTATCCTCTAAAATAGTTAGCCAGGGTTCATATTTTAAATTATTAATACGTTTTCCTTCTTCTCACATAAAACTTTCTAATCTTTCCTTTGTGACACTATCCCACCATGTCACAATGTCAACCACTCCATATGTTCTTCCACACTAAGCTCCCTCCATGGACTGAAAACCCCTTCCAACCCCTCCTCATAAAACACCTAACAACACTATATTTAATTTCCAATAACTTCTACTTATATTTCCGCGAGGCGTCCCCCACCCAACCTCACCACCACTGCCCTATGATCTGACCATTGTAGCCTCCAATAGTACTGAAAGATTTCACGTCCACACCCTGAGAAAGGTACACCTAATCTAGTCTCGCAGCATAACCACTCCTAACCAACGTTATTCAGTCTCCCACAAACGCTCCCCCAAAGGCATCAGTAACCTAACATCCTTATAAATCCACTAAGAGCCACAGGACCATTATATCCAGCCCTCTGGGTCACATCAGCCACCTGATTACACTATTCCAGTCCCACCAACTATCGCCACCTCTGGCAGTGCACTTAGAAAAAACCAAAGATCCTCACCACAAAATCATTCTTTACCTTTATGTTATTTCTGCCGGCGCATTTCATAACACTCACAAAAGACAACGCTTACCCATCACCACCCATCCACACGCAACACACGTCTCCCTCCCCTCCTCCCTCGCGCTTCTTGCCAAAACAAACGGGCTCGTCTCCCTTATTAAAATTCCCAACACCACCTTTATAGACGGGAGATGAGGGTAACCTACCCACCCGCCCTCCTGCCACCTCCAACACCTACCCTCTTTGAAATTGTGCCTCCTGCATGAACACAACATCCACTCTAGATTTATTCAGAAAATTACGAAACCAATCTCTCTTCATACCGCTACTAACCCATTAACATTTACAGACATACACCCTAAGGCCTATTAAAGTTTTCCACACCTGTTCCTCTCATCACTCTTACAACTCCAGAGCTTGAATTTACGTTTGACACCTTCATGAGTGCTCTCTTTCCCTCCCCCCTTCTTCCGGTGCTCCATTTCATGGCTACCACCACCTACACCACTACCTGCACACTTTCACTCAGTCTGTTTCCCAGGCCTTTGTGCAGGCATAAGGACGTCATCCAGAATCTGATGTAGCCGTCCTCTTTCTCGTGACAGTCATGTTACACATTCTTGGTCAGATGTTACCTCCGATGAACCTCCACCACTCACCTTGAGTATGGTTTATGAGTCATGGACGACTCCAAACCACATCAGTCCCAAATTATCATTTCTCAGACTTTTCTGCGAAACGACGATGTCCAATGGACACACGCTCAGATGTAACGTCCCTCTCTGGTGTGACAACGTCTTCAAACCTCCACAATTCTCCTCAATCTCAAGAATCTTCTTTGTACTGCTTGCTCCTCCCTTATCCACAGGAGACGACACCTGATCAGGCAGTTGGGGCGGGACTCCAATCACCACCAGTCCTGTGTGCCCGATCACTATCTCGCTCCACAAAAACACACGCCCTCCATCGAAGTTTGTTCCTCACCTGCCACCTTTGAAGCAGGGGCTGCGAGTCCACCACAGGTCCAGGGCACATGTCGGCGCTTGTCACAGGTCGCCGCTATGTGATCATACTCACACATAGGCGGCATGTACGTCGTTGTCCTGGGTACATTACCATTTACTGGCGTCCTGAAATCTTGTAGGTCCACTTAGGATTGTTTTGGTGCCTCTAAGTCATTTGAGGTTGAAAGAACCCTCTGGAAAACCAGCATAGGCTCCTGCGCCCCACGTACCAGTTGAGCATAATGCACCTCCTTACTTCTCAAAAACTTTCCTTATATTCTGCCTCGTCCGCATCAAAGGGACGTTGCGTAACTTGATCCACGTATAATACCGTGAAACATCTATCATTCTTACAGTGACAGCTGGTGTGACGTTAAGACTCAGTCACTGAAACCTGGTGATTAACGATTCATAAAACCGTTGCTGATAGCAGTTGACGAAAAATTTTCGTTGTCCTCCCGTTCAATATGACTTACACATACAAGTCAATTCTTGTTACTCCATAAGTCTCCGTATGATCTTTGGCAATAAGACTTGCGCAGCAGAACTCGGTCGTTATCGTTTCCTTTAAGTAGATCGATGCTACGTATTTATCCTTCGTCTCAGACTAACGCCATCTTGACGATTCACCAGTTGCACCTAAGGTGTTAGCCGGAGGTGTGACCAGCACCACTTCACACACTGCAGGCCAGTAACTGAACAAATAAAAATGGGCGCTCGCCTACACACAGCAGGAGGGGTGCAGAGCACACGCACACTACGTGGTCAGGCAGCGGATTTCAAACCATATTACTGACCCCTGTCACTTTATATGTGGCCCTCGTTAACCCCGTTTTAGTAGGTGATTAGGATTAATTGATATTGGGATAAGTTTCCTTTTGTGGAACTTGACAGGTGCACTGGGGTCTGTAGGACGTGGTATTCTAGAGGTAATGGGTTGGCAGGTCTGCAGTTGGACAATTAGCTCCTGCAGGCCCCATCTTATTTCTTCAACCCGAGTAACCCTTGTGTATCTGTTAGATAGCTAACATACTGTTCTTGTGTTCAATTTATCTGAATCAAGGCGCCTCAAACAACCACTCTGCTCCCTTCAGATATATTTATTACTCAAGGTCTTAAGAGTGCTTTCTAGTTTGACCTAAATTGCTTGAAAAGCTGTTGCGGTATTTGTGATCTGGAGTCTTTCAAAACTAGCCAAATTAGCTACTAGATCCAGCTTACTTTGCCTCCAAGTTGCCGTATGTGACCTCCAACAAGTCAATTGCCTCACATAGGTAGTCGGAGTTCACCTGGGAGAGAGTTCCAGGGGTCAACGCCCCGCGGCCCGGTCTGTGGAACCAGGCCTCCGGGTGGATCAGAGCTGATCAACCAGTCTGTTGGCTGTGTGCACGCCAAACAACGTACGAACCCACAGCCCGGCTGTCAGGAACGACTTTAGGTGCTTGTCAGTGCCAGCTGAGACTGCCAGGGGTCTGTTGGTATCCCCTTTATGTATGCTGGGAGGCAGTTTTCAACAGTCTCGGGCCCCTGACACTTATTGTATGGTCTCTTAACGTGGCTAGTGACACCCCTGCCTTTTCATTGGGGGATGTTGCATCGTCTGCCAAGTCTTTTGCTTTCGTAGTGACTGATTTTCGTGTGCAAGTTCGGTACTAGTCCCTCTAGGATTTTCCAGGTGTATATAATAATGCATCTCTCCCTCCTGCATTCCAGGGAATACAGGTTTAGGAACCTCAAGCACTCCCAGTAATTGAGGTGTTTTATCTCCGTTATGCGCGCCGTGAAAGTTCTCTGTACATTTTCTAGGTCGGCAATTTCACCTGCCTTGAAAGGCACTGTTAGTGTGCAGCAATATTCCAGCCTAGATAGAACAAATCATAGCAACAATATGGCGCTGAGTATCCGACGTAGGGTGAACACTGTCGGCGTGGAGCTGCTTCGTGGGGCGATTTCCCCCTCTACGGCGCAGGTGTTACTTCCGGCAATCATCAGGGAAACGTACGGAGTGCAGGATGATGAGGTTTATGGTGTGGCCCTGAATGGGGCCTATCGTCTATTCGTCAAGTTAAATTCGACGGCTGTGTACGAGTCGTTAGTGACGAAATTTGAGAATGTGAGTATTGATGTAACTCCAGCTGTCAAAGTGCGACTCATAGAGTTTCTCGACACTTACGTGGGTGAAGTTGGCAATGTCCCCCTTCGATGGATGACGAAGGAGGACTTTACAGAAGGTGTTTGCAGCTTATGGTACCGTGCTCCTGGAGGAACCAAGGCAAGTGGGCGGCAGGTGCGTACGTGGGGACGTCTCGGAGGGTACATTGTCCCTCAAAATGACACTGAGGCACCCGATCCCGTCAGCATACGTCGTGATGCCGGAGCTTTAGGACCCAATTTCTTAGTGGCGTATGCTGCGGCCGCGTTCGGGACATGCCAGGTTGTTGGGGAGAGTATGACATTGGCGGCGACGTGTGGTGGAGGCAAGAGTGGAGGGCGCCGCGGCAAACAGGTGGTGCACAGTTACAGGCTGTGGATGTCGTAGAGGAGAATTCAAAGGAAAAACCGAGGTGATGGCCGTCTGTGAGTGAATATGTAGAAGAGTCTCTTGTGGTGCATGTTGGCGGGGCACGAGATGTGTGGAGCCGGGACAATGGGCCACTTTGCCGGTGATGAAGGGGGAGGAGTGCTCATTCAGCAGAGGTGCAAAAGGCTGGGAGGAGGAGCTCGACGAGTATTGAAAACTTTACCTTCTTCGGGCGGGATATGGCTGGGGCCAGTGATATGGTGGCCTGAGTTGAAGGTGAGTGTGCCGGGGGGGCCCACGGTATTGTGGGCGGGCGAAGGCACAGGGAAAGGAGGAGACAAACTGCAGGCCAAAGAGAGGAGTCACCGAGTCTGTGCGACAGGTCCAGTAGAGGTGTGTTCATGTGAGGGAAATCTTCGGTAGACAGTATGGCGTGGTGTAGAGAGTGTTACGAGGAAGAGGGCGGCTGCGTCAGACTCAGATGGTTTGTCCTGACGCCCGCTGCAGAGGTCTGGGACGGAAGGATGTAATATTCTCGTGACAGCCAGGATAAGAGGCAATCGAAGAGGGGGGGGTGGATGGTGACAAACCACATGTTGACCCTGGGCAAGGGGAATGGGCCCTGGGAAGGCGTGAGAGGAGAAAGGGTTGGAAGCTTTAGAGAGGCCTTAAGTGCATGACTGTGAATGTGAATGGACTGTGTACTGGTGTGAAGAGGGAATGACTTTCTATGCCTTTACGTCGATACAGAGTGGACGTAGTCTTTCTACAGGAGCATAATTCAGGGAGGGTAGAGTGCTCGAGTGTGGACGGGTATACGGTTGTTGACTCTGCCATCGGCACGTTTGAAAAAAACAAAAAGGGGTTGGGGTTTATGTGGTGTTTTTATTGATTAAGTAGGCGAAGCCCGTTTGTGTTGCAAAGACGTGAAAGGGGGTGCGGGGCGGGGAGGGTGTTGCTTGTGGATGGGTGGTGGATGGGCAGAGGGTAACTTGTAAGTGTGTATGCACCAGCTGAAAATGTATGAAAAGTCAAGAGGGATTTTTGTGTGTGATGATCTAGTTTGTGCTTTCCGTGTTTACCTGAAGTGGCCATCGTAGGTGGAGGGATGGAATTGTGTGATCAGGAGAGCGGATGTGGACCACCGAGGGCGGGGCATATGTTGACAGCATTACGCAATCTTTTGGTGGACGCTTCGTTGGGGATGTGGTAGGTGGAGGGAGGAGCGTGGGAGGTGGAGCATACTTTGTGAGGCGAGGTTTACGCAGATAGTTAGACAGGTTGTATATAATCTCATAAGGTATTGTCAACGTCTGTCCTACTATTGAACTAAGCTTTTTCAGATTCATAGGGGGTTGTCGCAGAAGTAGAGTGGTTCTCTAGCTTGTATTCTATGGGATATTGCGATATTAAATAGAGTCTGTGGAAGATGGGAAGGGTTGGGGGTTTTAAGAGCTGTGGAGAGATTAACTGAGGGGTACAAGGTGTGGGGACGTGGATTCAGTGGTGGATGGTGTGGTAAGGACCGGGCTTCGGCATATTATGTGAGGGAGGGGAAAAGGATTAATTCTTTTAAAAATTTGGGTTGATTAATTATTTGGTGAGGAAGGTTACGGGGTTGTTATGTAAAAGGGACAGTAGAGGGTGTCTATCCGATGGCCGACATTATCGAGACTTAAAGAGCGGTTGCTACGAGAATTCAGGACGAGCAGGTTCCAAGCGGTGAGAGTATGGGGGGGTGGAGGAGGTGTTATGGAGGAGATAGGCCGTCTGCGGTGTGTGTTGGCAGACAAAAAACAACGTCGGCAGGCAACAACTATTCCATGTTTGGAGGTTCTTGAGTCGGTGGGAGGGTATAGGGGGGGTCAGCGTTATCCACACTACGGATGGGATGGGGTTGTTGCGGATCAGTGGTACGAAAAGTATTGGCGGGAGGAAGGGGTACGGATTAGGGGATTTAGACGAGTGGTTGGTTTGTGGAAGTGGTGCCATGTAGGTTAGGGACACAGTGTTAGGGAGCTTTGGGGGGGGACATAATGAGGGGGGAAATATGGAGAGCTTTGAGTGCCATGCAAAAGGGCGAAGCACGGGAATCGATGGACTGCGGCGGAGTTTTATCAACAGCATTGGGAGTTAATTAAAAGGGTTTTTTGGTGAGGTACTAAACCTGAGAAGGTAAGGGGAAGGTTGGGTGAAAGACAGGCAACCCCCAGCTGTAGTTGTTTTGGTACCGAAGGGTTAAAGGAACAGCAGTTCGCTAGGGACTATAGAACAATATCGTTGTTATGCGCGATTATAATGTTATTTTGCAAAAATTTCGCCATCGGAAATAGGATCAAGTGTGTGTAGGGAGGGTTGTATCGGAAACCAGTTTGGGTTGCCAGGTAGGTCTATGGGGGTGGGGGACATGGTCTACTTTTAAGGGATTTGTGCGAAGAAAAAGGGGGGGGAAGGGGGGGGGGTTGGTTGCACTAGGACTGGCAAGGAGCTTATTGATAGGGTGGAAGGATGCGAGAGGCGTTGAGTGTATCCTTAGGAAACAGGCTATGGGAAGAACTAGTGTTAGGATGGGTAGAGGCGTTATATAGAGGGGAAATGGTGAGAGTACAGAATAATGGAAGATTAGGGGGAGGATTGTAATGGGCGAGGTCTTAGACAGGGGTGTCCTATGTACAGCTTTTATTTGCGTGCATACAGGACCCCTTTTATAGAATGGTGGGAGCGATATGGGCGTTTGTGAAAGGGGTTGGGGGGGGTACTGAGGGCGTTTGGCCTGTTCTCATAGGGTATGTGGATGATTACCACTGTATTGCGTTAGAGAGGGGATTTCCATCAAAACGCCTTAGATGGAGTGGTCGACACGTTTGCATGTGCGACGAGTATGAGGGTAATTCGGAGAATCCATGGTTATGGGGTTAGTAACTTGGGGGGAGAGGGGGGTCGAGTGGGGTAGTGTAGTCGTAAAGAAGCGGGGGGTGTGTCATTAACAATTTGTGGTCTAATCTATGCTGATGATCTTGAGGTTGCACGTGTTAATAATTCGGTCAGGTTGGTTAGAAAGGATACTGGGTCGATTGGGAGAGCATGCGGCTTATCATTTGACCTTGTGCGCGTGCCTTGTAATTAACGTTTTATGGTATAGCAAGGTATGGCATGTGGCTGCGTGTTCCCTTTAACGGGGACGGCAATTGGCAACTATACTTAGAGGGGGTTTTTAAATTTTTGTGGGGTTCAGGTTGTTTGTGACTGCTTAGGAAGGGATGTAGTAATGTTACCTGTGCATCAGGGGGGTTGGGTTTTTATGAACTTAAAGAGGAGGGTTAAATGTATCTTTCCATTAAAAGGGAGGTGATGAGGGAGCGGTGTGAGTGGGGGAGGGGTTGGTTAGGTACACAATAAAGTGAAACGCATGTTTTCTGGACGGAGTTTGAGGGAGTGTGAACTATTTTGAGGGCAGTGGTGATGGTAAAGGGAATCTGGGTAAGGTAAAAATAAGTAGGCTGTTGTAGGATGTCGGGCGGGAAATGGGTTGTGGCTCCGGTGTGAGGGGATTTTTCTCCCCATGTATGATGGGGATGTATATGGAGAAGGTTTGCTTGGTAGGTTAAGGTTACAACCCCGTGGACGCGAGGCTGATGTATCGGGTTTTTGCCATGGGATTTTTACCATCGGGAGTGGTTCTTACGAGCTAGACGGGTAGTTGGGGGGGGGGGCGTTATGTGGAATATGTGGCGGGAGGATTCTGCATTCATGTAGTGTATTTTTGTGAGGGGTTGGGGAGGCGTCAGCAGGGGTTGGTGGGAGCAGGGTGTTGATAAGATAAGTGGTCATATTTCTCTGTTCTGCGGGCAATTGAGTCTTGATGTGGGGGGGTATGGTGAAGAATTATTGAGGGCTGTGGGTTACAGTTTAGGTAGATTATGTTTACTTTATGTGGGGAATGAGGGGGGGAAGGGGTAAGTGAGGTTGAAGAGGAGGGTATTGGCTGTTACGTTTTATAAACGTGTGCCGTAATAGAGAACTTTATGGGAGGAGGTGGCGAGCGGATTTCTCTGAGGGATATCTGGAGACCTTACATTAGAGGTTTTATTAAATTTGTAAATTGGGTGGGTGGGGCCAGGGTAGGGATGGTACAATGTGTTATGTTGATGGGCTGTCAGGGTGTGAAAAACGGGGGTCGCCTCCTGGTAAGTAGCGGGGTGAATGTGTAAGAACTTGGGCGTGGGTATGAGTGTATTCATGGTTTGTGAAGTATACTCTATATATGTGTTTGATTTTTGCAGTGGGACATTGTTCTATGTATGTTAATCATATGATGTTTTAGATGGCTTGTAGAGGTGTCAGTGTGTTGGAATCCTTGGTTTATTTAATAAATGCAGTGTTTGATGAACATATTGTTTTTACCTTATTTCAATACATTAAGTTAATTGTATTTAACGCTATAAGGTGTCCTACTTTATAATTACAACGGGACAATATATGCAATATTTATGGTGTGTTTTGTTAAATCATATAACAATGCAATTGGAATTAGTCGTTTATTGGGGTTTTTATATAGGGTGTAGGGAGTTTTTTCATGTATGGGTGAGGAGGGATATTTGTGTTATCTCAAGTTCATGTTTGTTGGTTGTTAATGATTTAGTCTGTGTAAGACCTGTTTTTGTCTTTATCTATCTCTTGTATTGTATTGTTCTAAATAAAATATAAAAAAAAAAAAAAACCGAAGTAACCCTTGTGATATCTGTTAGATAGCCACTCTACTGTCTTGTGGTTCAATTTATTCTGAATCAAGGCGCTCAACAACCACTCTGCTCCCTTCAGATCATATTTATTACTCAAGGTCTTAAGAGTGCTTTCTAGTTTGATCCTAAATTGCTGAAAGCTGTTGCGGTTGTGATCTGGAGTCTTCAAACTAGCCAAATTAGCTACTAGATCCAGCCTACTTTGATCCAAGTTGCCCGTATGTGACCTCCAACAAGTCAATTGCCTCATATAGGAGTCCTGGAGTTCACCTGGAGGAGAGTTCCAGGGGTCAAACGCCCCCGCGGCCCGGTCTGTGACCAGGCCTCCTGGTGATCGAGCCTGATCAACCAGGCTGTTGCTGCTGGCTGCACGCAAAACAACGTACGAGCCACAGCCCGGTGGTCAGGAAAACCGACTTTAGGTGCTTGTCCAGTCCTGGCTTGAGACTGCCAGGGGCTCTGTTGTAATCCCTTTATGTATTGCTGGGAGGCAGTTCAACAGTCTGGGCCATGACACTTATTGTATGGTCTCTTAACGTGCTAGGACACCCTGCTTTTCATTGGGGGTGTTGCATCTGTCTGCCAAGTCTTTTGCTTTCGTAGTGGACTGATTTTTCGCCTGTGCAAGTTCGGTTTTTACTTAGTCCCTCTAGGATTTTTCCAGGGCTATAAAATAATGCATCTCTCCCTCCTGCATTCCAGGGAATACAGGTTCTAGGAACCTCAAGCATCCAGTAATTGAGGTGTTTTATCTCCGGTTATGCGCGCAGTGAAAGTTCTCTGTACATTTTCTAGGTCAGGCAATTTTCCCTGCTGAAAGGCATTGTTAGTGTGCAGTGCAGCAATTTCCAGCTAGATAGAACAAGTTACCTGAAGTGAGTGTATCATGGGGCATGGCCTCCCTAGTTTTGACAGTTCTCATTATCCATCCTGTCATTTTTCTAGCAGGATGCGACTGATATACAATGTTATGGTCCTTGAAGGTGAGATCTCCGACATGATCACTCCCATGGGTTTTTGACGACATGATCACTCCCAGGTTTTTGACGTTGGTGTTTGCTCAATTTTTGTGGCCAGAATTTGTTTTGTACTCTAATGAAGATTTAATTTCCTCATGGGTTTACCTTATCTGAGTAATTGAATTTTCTCATCGTTGATATTCATATTGTTTTCTGCAGCCCCACTGAAAGATTTGGTTGATATTTTATTATATTAAAGATTAGCCGGTATCTCCCGGCACCTGGCCTTTTCCAAGTGGTGGCCGGCCTTGGCTCCCTCATCTAGGGAGTGTCTTGAGACCTAAGTCTCCCATGGGAGGAGGCACAAGTACCTCACATCTTTGGGTCCAAACTGTCCCAAGGCCTAGCCACAAGCTAGGCCTCTCTGGTCTGCCATCCCCGCCCCAAGGGGGCTAATGGTAAATAACAGTTCTTATGAGCTATAGGCTCGGGATCAGGCACCTAACACTACCCTAGAAGAGGTTTAGCATGGGTGATGGTTGATATTGGTTGATGTCCGTCACTTGGACATCAATAAATAAAATATAAATTAATTACTATTTACATAACTATCTATTATCTGGGGAACATATATAGTAAACAGTTAAAAAGGTTTAATTTCTTTTATTTATATTTATTTCATGAATTAATCTGTTTCACATTTTTTATGTAATATCCTGTATCTTTTAAATCAAATAATATTATTTTTCTATACTGTTTATTTATTTTAGTTAATAATTAATTATTTGTTTTATATATATTTCCAAATACATGACATTAGAAAAAATATAATATGTAAACTCATTTCAAGGCTATAAATTAACACAGTCTCCTACAGCTAACATTACACAACCACACTTACAACTCTGTGTGGTTACCACCCTTCCCTCCCTGCTCCCTCTTCCTATTCACTTAACCCAAAACATGTTGGAGCTACCACAGAATTACATGATTATGAACAACACTTTGATATACAACATCACCTCGAAATGGTACTAACATCGACTCAGAACCATGCAATTCATTGCACTGAATCTAATTACAGACATATTACCCCCCCCCCCGTTGGTTATCAACCACCCACTATTTTACAACCTAACATTTTACTCTAAACAATGATGTTACCTAATCTAATGTCACACAGCAATGATCAAAACATTAATTTATGTAATTGTCCCTAATGGTTCAGTTACATAATATGTATTTACACAACAATGGTGATATGAAAAGTCACAAAGACATACAAAATGACTACAAAGCTGTGGAAACTATGATAGGGCGTGATTTACCTGTATGTACCTCAATATTATATAATACAAGTAATCTCATTGCCGAGACAACCATATTGTTTACCGTTAGTCACCCCGTGTAGCACTGTTCGAGAAAATTACAGAATATTGTGGGTATCTATAACATAACCCACCAATTGGAAACTTAGTAAGTAAGTTTATTTACAGGTATACTCAAATACAGTTACATACGAATGTCTCTACCATGCCCCCGCCCCCAGACATTGCTGCCGTACCCCGCATGCCCCCCCTAACCCCCCCCTAGGATAAACCAAAAACGTCAGGACAGAGTGACTTATTTCCATTGGGGTCCTTTTACCTTATTAATTATAATTGAAGGTTATAATATTTTCTTATTATTCTACATGTAGATAACATTCTTATTATCATACTCAAAAAGACTACCGACTACACCAAGGTCATTAAGCTATGACAATACGAGGCTCATATTACTGGAATAAGGTAAAATTTACACTATTGTTAGCTAAAAAAATAGAAAAAATCATTCCCCTCCCTTTCTTAGCTACATTCATCATGACACCTTTTGGCACTCTTCTTGAACTGGTTCATGCTATGCTGCTTGACATGTGCGGGTAGTCTGTTCCAATTTCCTTTATTGCTGTACAATAAAAGGTGTTTGAAGCCTGGCCACTGGACCTGTGGGTACTACAAAGTTATGCTCTCTCCCCTAGTACTATGATTGCTTTGGTTCCCAACCTTGACAAATTGACAGCAAGATATTCTGGCGACATTGTTTGTGAGCAATTTAAAACATGATTTAGCTTCAGTTGTTTTACTTGTCTTCCAACATTAGCTTATCAACTGCTGTAATTCTCCTGGCCTTACATGTTCTCTTTGTCCCAGCCCCCGGATGAATTTTACGATTTTGTTCTGGGTGATTTGCAGTCTATCTTTCAGTTTTTTTGTCAAGGCGAGTTTTTTTTTTTTTTATATTTTATTTAAACATGACATTACAAAAATATAAATATGAAACTCATTTAAGTCGGATAATTAACACTTCCTCCCTTACAGCTAATATTACACACACACTTACAACTCCGTGTGGGTCCACCCCCCCCTCCTGCTCCCTCATAATATCACTTAACCAAACTGTTGGAGCTACCCAACAGAATTACATGATATGAAAAACAAACTTTTATATACACATCCCTCGAAATAGGTACTTAATAATCGACTACAGACATACAATGCATTGCATGAACATATTATACAGAATATTACCCCCCCCCCCTCCGTGGTATCCAACCACCCCACTATTTACAACCTAACATACGATGAAAACAATGGAATGTTGCCTAATCTAAAGTCACACAGCAATGATCAACCATTAATTTATGTAATTGTCCTAATGGTTCGTTACATAACAATATGTATTACCATAACAATGGTGGATATAGAAAAGTCACAAAGACATACAAAATTACCTAACAAAAACCATATGAATAACTTAGTCTTCAAAATCCACACATGAAAGCTTTACACAATTTTAAACATGCAATTCCAGTGTTAAAACAAATAACACAGCTTCAACTATGACATTCAGGCTCTATAACAGGCTTATATGGACATTACATAGTACTATTGACAAACAGTACAATACAACATAAAAATATAAACCATGACATAAGTAACACAATAAAGACTGTGCCTGAGCACGCACTAACCACAAAACCTATAACACCCGCTGTTGCCCAACTTTATTACACTATCTGACGTGCATTATTAACCTCTTTACTCTCAAAACAACAACTGAAATTGCCAAAACACCAGTGACGGAACATAATGCACAGACAATAATACAAAACATATCACTCATATCTTGGGACACCGTGCATGATCACAAGCATAAAACACTATGCAGTGCAGGGCACCCTAGAAAAACAAGTTGGAGCAAATACATGCAATAATTATAGGCAATATCTCCAAATTACAATGTCATTACGTAAATCAATATTACCACACACAATATGTATAATTATGTATAAAAGTCCTGTCACACAAAAAAACTGGCCAGCTCACAGGTGCTAGCACCCGTGGTCCACGTTTTATTCACTCATGATCACTCATCCAACATTCTCGCAAAACTTTTGTTATCCCTTACCAGGGAGGCAAACCCTGTTTTCACCCTGACTTCCCTACCCAGCAACACTTTCCAATCATACCCTCCCCTCCCTCGTCTATTACAAGTCTAATAAAAACTGTAACGTAAGTTGCTATATCCCTCTGAAAAAATCCTTCACCCAACTCCTCCCATAAATTTCCTTATTTTACATACCGTTTTATTAGAAACGTTAACGCTAACACCCTCCTCTTCACCTCGTAACCTGGTTGGCCGCAGATAGAGCGGAACGAGTGACTAGCTCCCTTTGAGGTTTACTATACAACTAGTAGGAGTCTAAGGAATAAGATAGATGAGCAAAGATTACTTGAAAGTGCAGGTAATATAGATATTATTGGTATAACAGAGACTGGTTAACTGAAGATAGAGAAATGTCTTCTGAATGCAACATACAGGGTTATAAACTATTCACACTGATAGGGTCCACAGAAGGGTGGTGGAGTGGCGATGTATGTCAGAGAAATTTAAATTGCTCTCTTAGACACGATATGTGAATAAAAAACATCGAACACAGAATCTGTTTGGCTACAGTTTCTCGAAGGGATGTGAACAAATAATTTGGGTGTGATTTATAGGAGATCCCAAACCTTGATAGTGAGTGCAATATGCTGTTATGGGACGAAATTCATAGGCATCTAGATATGAAAATGTGTGTGATAAATGGGAGAATTTAACTTTAGACAAAATTGATTGAGAACAATATGACAGGAATCTTGAGTCTAGTGGCTTTCTTGTACGGTTCAGGATTGCTTTTTAGAACAGGTTGTGACAGAACCCAATAAGGAAACAATCTGCTTGACTTGTCTTGCCAACAAAGATTCATTAATCAATAATCTTGAGGTTAATCGATGAGCTTTGGGAAAGTGTATCACAAATCACTTAGTTTAATATATCATTGAATTACCCAGATAACTGCAATCAAATCCTCTGTCTCAGATTTTTCGCTTGGCCAATTTCATGGGACTGAAAAACTACCTGGGTGGGCTAATTGGGATGGATGTCCTGACTATGGGTCAGGTAGGTGATCCTTGGTTGCCAATATGACGTTTTTCAGAGCATGATTCTAGTTGACCCAGACAAATTTTATACCGATAGAGAATTAGATCTACAAAAAATGATCCCAAATGTGATGACAATTAGATTTTAAAACATCTCATTGGTCAAAAGAGAGGCATATAATAGGCGTATCAAAAGGAGGATGCTGCAGTTAAAAAATCAATATATTCAATTAAAGAAGAACTAAAGAAAGGAATAAGAAAAAGCAAAAAGGGGATTGTGAGGCTAAGGTCGCAAGGGATTGAAAGACAACCCAAAGGGTTTCTTTCAGGTATACAGAAGTAAGATTAGGGACAAGATTGGCCCACTTAAGGTTAACTCTGGTAGATCACTGATTAGTGATAAGGATATGTGTGAAATTCTCAATACCTACGTCTTCTCAGTTTCACCCAGGAAAATACTAGCGATATTCCTGAAATAGTTATAGATATGTTAGAACAGGATAATAATCTATCGTACGATTGCGGTAACTGTGACTGGTCCTCAGACAAATAGAGAAACTAAAACATAAAAATCCCCAGGTCCTGAGAACTGTTTGCAATGGTGTTAAACGAATGTAAAGAGGAACTTAGCATACCTTTGGCTAATCTTTTTAACATATTGCTACAAACTGGCATAGTGCCTGATAAGAGGAAAATGGGCAAATGCTCATAATACCTATTTACAAGGCAGGTGACAGGTCCTTGGCTTCGAACTATAGACCAATAAGCCTTACCTCCATAATGGGAAAAAATTTTATGAATAATAATTGCCGAAGCAATTCGTAGCCATCTTGATAGGCACAGATTGGCTTACAGCATCTCCAATAACCTGTTTTACAAAGGGGCGCTCCTGTCTTACAAATATACATAAACTTTTTTCACTAACATGTTTGAGGAGGTTAGATAATGGTTATTGAATATGATATTGTGTATATGGATTCAGTAAGGCTTTCGATAGAGTTCCACTTAGAGGTATTGAGGAAACTTAAGGCACACGGGGTCCTGGAAACACCGCAAACCAATATTTTGGGAATGGGGCACCTGTCTAAGGGCCGCTTCCATTGCAATTTCCCTCCCCATACACCCATTAATCTGTATCCTCATTTTCGCCCCCTTGTACAATATTTACCCACTCGACTTTTCCTCCCCAAACCCTGTCTCCTAAGTATAACCTGCTCAAAGCTCCCCTTTCCACTCTATCATATGCTCCCTGCCAGTCAGAGCCAACAAAGCCGCCCCTCCAATCCCCCACCCTTAGCTTCCACAAAACTTCTCAGTATCCATGTCCTTCAATCATCGGACCTTCCCGGCTAACCCTAAACTGAGATTTTGACACCCACCCTCTCCACTACACATTTGAACTATTACCTAAAAATTTTTGCAAACACCTTATAGTCTGCACACACAGTGATATGGCTCGGTACTCCCGAACGGTGGCTGCCCTTGACCTTCGGACCAAACATACAACTGCCAGTTCCTTGTTCTCCCCCAACTAACCCTTCTCCTTCATACTATTAAATAACCTAAACTATAAATTCCTTTTTCAAACGGTCCCAATGTTGTAAATAAAATTCGACCGGGGGGAGACCATCAATACTGGGCGCTTTCCCCTTTCCTCATTCCCCTTACGCATTCTCTATTTACTCTGCCGTAATGTCCCACCTAAAGCCTTTCGATCCACGATTTCCTAAATTACACGTCACATACGTACACACCTGTCCAATGCCCGCAACCCACCCCCCACTGTTCCAAGTATTTCTCGTACCAAGCCTCTGCATACGCACCACCACATCCCTTCGTGGTTCGTATCTCTGCCCTACTCTATATTCCCACATCTCCGTTACCTCTAAACATGGTATAGCCGTCAGCGGCCTGCCTTGCTTTTGTTTTGCCGCCAAAACACTCGCTGACGGCTTGTGCCCCAAAGCAACTTACTCACCCCTGCCGGCTCCTTACAGCTTGAAACCTTTCATTTTGCAAACACCTCAACCTCCCCTTTTTTTCAGCTATTTCATCCATAGGAAAATTATTCCCACCCACCCCCCCTCCCATAGAACCTCTTACCTATCCTCTAAAATAGTTAGCCAGGGTTCATATTTTAAATTATTAATACGTTTTCCTTCTTCTCACATAAAACTTTCTAATCTTTCCTTTGTGACACTATCCCACCATGTCACAATGTCAACCACTCCATATGTTCTTCCACACTAAGCTCCCTCCATGGACTGAAAACCCCTTCCAACCCCTCCTCATAAAACACCTAACAACACTATATTTAATTTCCAATAACTTCTACTTATATTTCCGCGAGGCGTCCCCCACCCAACCTCACCACCACTGCCCTATGATCTGACCATTGTAGCCTCCAATAGTACTGAAAGATTTCACGTCCACACCCTGAGAAAGGTACACCTAATCTAGTCTCGCAGCATAACCACTCCTAACCAACGTTATTCAGTCTCCCACAAACGCTCCCCCAAAGGCATCAGTAACCTAACATCCTTATAAATCCACTAAGAGCCACAGGACCATTATATCCAGCCCTCTGGGTCACATCAGCCACCTGATTACACTATTCCAGTCCCACCAACTATCGCCACCTCTGGCAGTGCACTTAGAAAAAACCAAAGATCCTCACCACAAAATCATTCTTTACCTTTATGTTATTTCTGCCGGCGCATTTCATAACACTCACAAAAGACAACGCTTACCCATCACCACCCATCCACACGCAACACACGTCTCCCTCCCCTCCTCCCTCGCGCTTCTTGCCAAAACAAACGGGCTCGTCTCCCTTATTAAAATTCCCAACACCACCTTTATAGACGGGAGATGAGGGTAACCTACCCACCCGCCCTCCTGCCACCTCCAACACCTACCCTCTTTGAAATTGTGCCTCCTGCATGAACACAACATCCACTCTAGATTTATTCAGAAAATTACGAAACCAATCTCTCTTCATACCGCTACTAACCCATTAACATTTACAGACATACACCCTAAGGCCTATTAAAGTTTTCCACACCTGTTCCTCTCATCACTCTTACAACTCCAGAGCTTGAATTTACGTTTGACACCTTCATGAGTGCTCTCTTTCCCTCCCCCCTTCTTCCGGTGCTCCATTTCATGGCTACCACCACCTACACCACTACCTGCACACTTTCACTCAGTCTGTTTCCCAGGCCTTTGTGCAGGCATAAGGACGTCATCCAGAATCTGATGTAGCCGTCCTCTTTCTCGTGACAGTCATGTTACACATTCTTGGTCAGATGTTACCTCCGATGAACCTCCACCACTCACCTTGAGTATGGTTTATGAGTCATGGACGACTCCAAACCACATCAGTCCCAAATTATCATTTCTCAGACTTTTCTGCGAAACGACGATGTCCAATGGACACACGCTCAGATGTAACGTCCCTCTCTGGTGTGACAACGTCTTCAAACCTCCACAATTCTCCTCAATCTCAAGAATCTTCTTTGTACTGCTTGCTCCTCCCTTATCCACAGGAGACGACACCTGATCAGGCAGTTGGGGCGGGACTCCAATCACCACCAGTCCTGTGTGCCCGATCACTATCTCGCTCCACAAAAACACACGCCCTCCATCGAAGTTTGTTCCTCACCTGCCACCTTTGAAGCAGGGGCTGCGAGTCCACCACAGGTCCAGGGCACATGTCGGCGCTTGTCACAGGTCGCCGCTATGTGATCATACTCACACATAGGCGGCATGTACGTCGTTGTCCTGGGTACATTACCATTTACTGGCGTCCTGAAATCTTGTAGGTCCACTTAGGATTGTTTTGGTGCCTCTAAGTCATTTGAGGTTGAAAGAACCCTCTGGAAAACCAGCATAGGCTCCTGCGCCCCACGTACCAGTTGAGCATAATGCACCTCCTTACTTCTCAAAAACTTTCCTTATATTCTGCCTCGTCCGCATCAAAGGGACGTTGCGTAACTTGATCCACGTATAATACCGTGAAACATCTATCATTCTTACAGTGACAGCTGGTGTGACGTTAAGACTCAGTCACTGAAACCTGGTGATTAACGATTCATAAAACCGTTGCTGATAGCAGTTGACGAAAAATTTTCGTTGTCCTCCCGTTCAATATGACTTACACATACAAGTCAATTCTTGTTACTCCATAAGTCTCCGTATGATCTTTGGCAATAAGACTTGCGCAGCAGAACTCGGTCGTTATCGTTTCCTTTAAGTAGATCGATGCTACGTATTTATCCTTCGTCTCAGACTAACGCCATCTTGACGATTCACCAGTTGCACCTAAGGTGTTAGCCGGAGGTGTGACCAGCACCACTTCACACACTGCAGGCCAGTAACTGAACAAATAAAAATGGGCGCTCGCCTACACACAGCAGGAGGGGTGCAGAGCACACGCACACTACGTGGTCAGGCAGCGGATTTCAAACCATATTACTGACCCCTGTCACTTTATATGTGGCCCTCGTTAACCCCGTTTTAGTAGGTGATTAGGATTAATTGATATTGGGATAAGTTTCCTTTTGTGGAACTTGACAGGTGCACTGGGGTCTGTAGGACGTGGTATTCTAGAGGTAATGGGTTGGCAGGTCTGCAGTTGGACAATTAGCTCCTGCAGGCCCCATCTTATTTCTTCAACCCGAGTAACCCTTGTGTATCTGTTAGATAGCTAACATACTGTTCTTGTGTTCAATTTATCTGAATCAAGGCGCCTCAAACAACCACTCTGCTCCCTTCAGATATATTTATTACTCAAGGTCTTAAGAGTGCTTTCTAGTTTGACCTAAATTGCTTGAAAAGCTGTTGCGGTATTTGTGATCTGGAGTCTTTCAAAACTAGCCAAATTAGCTACTAGATCCAGCTTACTTTGCCTCCAAGTTGCCGTATGTGACCTCCAACAAGTCAATTGCCTCACATAGGTAGTCGGAGTTCACCTGGGAGAGAGTTCCAGGGGTCAACGCCCCGCGGCCCGGTCTGTGGAACCAGGCCTCCGGGTGGATCAGAGCTGATCAACCAGTCTGTTGGCTGTGTGCACGCCAAACAACGTACGAACCCACAGCCCGGCTGTCAGGAACGACTTTAGGTGCTTGTCAGTGCCAGCTGAGACTGCCAGGGGTCTGTTGGTATCCCCTTTATGTATGCTGGGAGGCAGTTTTCAACAGTCTCGGGCCCCTGACACTTATTGTATGGTCTCTTAACGTGGCTAGTGACACCCCTGCTTTTCATTGCGGGGATGTTGCATCGTCTGCCAAGTCTTTTGCTTTCGTAGTGACTGATTTTCGTGTGCAAGTTCGGTACTAGTCCCTCTAGGATTTTCCAGGTGTATATAATAATGCATCTCTCCCTCCTGCATTCCAGGGAATACAGGTTTAGGAACCTCAAGCACTCCCAGTAATTGAGGTGTTTTATCTCCGTTATGCGCGCCGTGAAAGTTCTCTGTACATTTTCTAGGTCGGCAATTTCACCTGCCTTGAAAGGCACTGTTAGTGTGCAGCAATATTCCAGCCTAGATAGAACAAATCATAGCAACAATATGGCGCTGAGTATCCGACGTAGGGTGAACACTGTCGGCGTGGAGCTGCTTCGTGGGGCGATTTCCCCCTCTACGGCGCAGGTGTTACTTCCGGCAATCATCAGGGAAACGTACGGAGTGCAGGATGATGAGGTTTATGGTGTGGCCCTGAATGGGGCCTATCGTCTATTCGTCAAGTTAAATTCGACGGCTGTGTACGAGTCGTTAGTGACGAAATTTGAGAATGTGAGTATTGATGTAACTCCAGCTGTCAAAGTGCGACTCATAGACGTTTCTCGCCACTATACGTGGGTGAAGTTGCGCAATGTCCCCCTTCGATGGATGACGAAGGAGGACTTTACAGAAGGTGTTTGCAGCTTATGGTACCGTGCTCCTGGAGGAACCAAGGCAAGTGGGCGGCAGGTGCGTACGTGGGGACGTCTCGGAGGGTACATTGTCCCTCAAAATGACACTGAGGCACCCGATCCCGTCAGCATACGTCGTGATGCCGGAGCTTTAGGACCCAATTTCTTAGTGGCGTATGCTGCGGCCGCGTTCGGGACATGCCAGGTTGTTGGGGAGAGTATGACATTGGCGGCGACGTGTGGTGGAGGCAAGAGTGGAGGGCGCCGCGGCAAACAGGTGGTGCACAGTTACAGGCTGTGGATGTCGTAGAGGAGAATTCAAAGGAAAAACCGAGGTGATGGCCGTCTGTGAGTGAATATGTAGAAGAGTCTCTTGTGGTGCATGTTGGCGGGGCACGAGATGTGTGGAGCCGGGACAATGGGCCACTTTGCCGGTGATGAAGGGGGAGGAGTGCTCATTCAGCAGAGGTGCAAAAGGCTGGGAGGAGGAGCTCGACGAGTATTGAAAACTTTACCTTCTTCGGGCGGGATATGGCTGGGGCCAGTGATATGGTGGCCTGAGTTGAAGGTGAGTGTGCCGGGGGGGCCCACGGTATTGTGGGCGGGCGAAGGCACAGGGAAAGGAGGAGACAAACTGCAGGCCAAAGAGAGGAGTCACCGAGTCTGTGCGACAGGTCCAGTAGAGGTGTGTTCATGTGAGGGAAATCTTCGGTAGACAGTATGGCGTGGTGTAGAGAGTGTTACGAGGAAGAGGGCGGCTGCGTCAGACTCAGATGGTTTGTCCTGACGCCCGCTGCAGAGGTCTGGGACGGAAGGATGTAATATTCTCGTGACAGCCAGGATAAGAGGCAATCGAAGAGGGGGGGGTGGATGGTGACAAACCACATGTTGACCCTGGGCAAGGGGAATGGGCCCTGGGAAGGCGTGAGAGGAGAAAGGGTTGGAAGCTTTAGAGAGGCCTTAAGTGCATGACTGTGAATGTGAATGGACTGTGTACTGGTGTGAAGAGGGAATGACTTTCTATGCCTTTACGTCGATACAGAGTGGACGTAGTCTTTCTACAGGAGCATAATTCAGGGAGGGTAGAGTGCTCGAGTGTGGACGGGTATACGGTTGTTGACTCTGCCATCGGCACGTTTGAAAAAAACAAAAAGGGGTTGGGGTTTATGTGGTGTTTTTATTGATTAAGTAGGCGAAGCCCGTTTGTGTTGCAAAGACGTGAAAGGGGGTGCGGGGCGGGGAGGGTGTTGCTTGTGGATGGGTGGTGGATGGGCAGAGGGTAACTTGTAAGTGTGTATGCACCAGCTGAAAATGTATGAAAAGTCAAGAGGGATTTTTGTGTGTGATGATCTAGTTTGTGCTTTCCGTGTTTACCTGAAGTGGCCATCGTAGGTGGAGGGATGGAATTGTGTGATCAGGAGAGCGGATGTGGACCACCGAGGGCGGGGCATATGTTGACAGCATTACGCAATCTTTTGGTGGACGCTTCGTTGGGGATGTGGTAGGTGGAGGGAGGAGCGTGGGAGGTGGAGCATACTTTGTGAGGCGAGGTTTACGCAGATAGTTAGACAGGTTGTATATAATCTCATAAGGTATTGTCAACGTCTGTCCTACTATTGAACTAAGCTTTTTCAGATTCATAGGGGGTTGTCGCAGAAGTAGAGTGGTTCTCTAGCTTGTATTCTATGGGATATTGCGATATTAAATAGAGTCTGTGGAAGATGGGAAGGGTTGGGGGTTTTAAGAGCTGTGGAGAGATTAACTGAGGGGTACAAGGTGTGGGGACGTGGATTCAGTGGTGGATGGTGTGGTAAGGACCGGGCTTCGGCATATTATGTGAGGGAGGGGAAAAGGATTAATTCTTTTAAAAATTTGGGTTGATTAATTATTTGGTGAGGAAGGTTACGGGGTTGTTATGTAAAAGGGACAGTAGAGGGTGTCTATCCGATGGCCGACATTATCGAGACTTAAAGAGCGGTTGCTACGAGAATTCAGGACGAGCAGGTTCCAAGCGGTGAGAGTATGGGGGGGTGGAGGAGGTGTTATGGAGGAGATAGGCCGTCTGCGGTGTGTGTTGGCAGACAAAAAACAACGTCGGCAGGCAACAACTATTCCATGTTTGGAGGTTCTTGAGTCGGTGGGAGGGTATAGGGGGGGTCAGCGTTATCCACACTACGGATGGGATGGGGTTGTTGCGGATCAGTGGTACGAAAAGTATTGGCGGGAGGAAGGGGTACGGATTAGGGGATTTAGACGAGTGGTTGGTTTGTGGAAGTGGTGCCATGTAGGTTAGGGACACAGTGTTAGGGAGCTTTGGGGGGGGACATAATGAGGGGGGAAATATGGAGAGCTTTGAGTGCCATGCAAAAGGGCGAAGCACGGGAATCGATGGACTGCGGCGGAGTTTTATCAACAGCATTGGGAGTTAATTAAAAGGGTTTTTTGGTGAGGTACTAAACCTGAGAAGGTAAGGGGAAGGTTGGGTGAAAGACAGGCAACCCCCAGCTGTAGTTGTTTTGGTACCGAAGGGTTAAAGGAACAGCAGTTCGCTAGGGACTATAGAACAATATCGTTGTTATGCGCGATTATAATGTTATTTTGCAAAAATTTCGCCATCGGAAATAGGATCAAGTGTGTGTAGGGAGGGTTGTATCGGAAACCAGTTTGGGTTGCCAGGTAGGTCTATGGGGGTGGGGGACATGGTCTACTTTTAAGGGATTTGTGCGAAGAAAAAGGGGGGGGAAGGGGGGGGGGTTGGTTGCACTAGGACTGGCAAGGAGCTTATTGATAGGGTGGAAGGATGCGAGAGGCGTTGAGTGTATCCTTAGGAAACAGGCTATGGGAAGAACTAGTGTTAGGATGGGTAGAGGCGTTATATAGAGGGGAAATGGTGAGAGTACAGAATAATGGAAGATTAGGGGGAGGATTGTAATGGGCGAGGTCTTAGACAGGGGTGTCCTATGTACAGCTTTTATTTGCGTGCATACAGGACCCCTTTTATAGAATGGTGGGAGCGATATGGGCGTTTGTGAAAGGGGTTGGGGGGGGTACTGAGGGCGTTTGGCCTGTTCTCATAGGGTATGTGGATGATTACCACTGTATTGCGTTAGAGAGGGGATTTCCATCAAAACGCCTTAGATGGAGTGGTCGACACGTTTGCATGTGCGACGAGTATGAGGGTAATTCGGAGAATCCATGGTTATGGGGTTAGTAACTTGGGGGGAGAGGGGGGTCGAGTGGGGTAGTGTAGTCGTAAAGAAGCGGGGGGTGTGTCATTAACAATTTGTGGTCTAATCTATGCTGATGATCTTGAGGTTGCACGTGTTAATAATTCGGTCAGGTTGGTTAGAAAGGATACTGGGTCGATTGGGAGAGCATGCGGCTTATCATTTGACCTTGTGCGCGTGCCTTGTAATTAACGTTTTATGGTATAGCAAGGTATGGCATGTGGCTGCGTGTTCCCTTTAACGGGGACGGCAATTGGCAACTATACTTAGAGGGGGTTTTTAAATTTTTGTGGGGTTCAGGTTGTTTGTGACTGCTTAGGAAGGGATGTAGTAATGTTACCTGTGCATCAGGGGGGTTGGGTTTTTATGAACTTAAAGAGGAGGGTTAAATGTATCTTTCCATTAAAAGGGAGGTGATGAGGGAGCGGTGTGAGTGGGGGAGGGGTTGGTTAGGTACACAATAAAGTGAAACGCATGTTTTCTGGACGGAGTTTGAGGGAGTGTGAACTATTTTGAGGGCAGTGGTGATGGTAAAGGGAATCTGGGTAAGGTAAAAATAAGTAGGCTGTTGTAGGATGTCGGGCGGGAAATGGGTTGTGGCTCCGGTGTGAGGGGATTTTTCTCCCCATGTATGATGGGGATGTATATGGAGAAGGTTTGCTTGGTAGGTTAAGGTTACAACCCCGTGGACGCGAGGCTGATGTATCGGGTTTTTGCCATGGGATTTTTACCATCGGGAGTGGTTCTTACGAGCTAGACGGGTAGTTGGGGGGGGGGGCGTTATGTGGAATATGTGGCGGGAGGATTCTGCATTCTTACCACGTAATTTACTTACCAGTTTTTAAATCACCTCCTTTGGGGACCCTCATATTGGGTTGAAAGGGTAGGGCCTGGCACCGGCTTTTTTTTTTAAACTAAAACTTTGTCTCCCCATTTAATAAAACGCTCAACAGCAGTTTGATAATGTTTTTTTCTAGGTTTTGAGTTTTGTGGAGGTTGTCGCAGCCAATTGCCGAGTAAAAGCCAATTTTTTTGCATTGCCGAGGGGGATAAACTTTAAAGAAGGCTCATTTTTCCCAGACCATACGCCCTTTTAACTTACTAACGGTCCTCGGACCGCATGACCATAAATGAGTTCAAAAGGACTAAATCCTAAAACTCTCCTGTTCGCTCTCTCTTAAGGCAAGGAGGAGGAAAGGAATACCTTCATCCCAGTCCGTTGAGAACTGCTCACAGAAATGCCCTCATCATGATCTTCAGGGTTTGGTGAGAAACCTCTCTATGACACCCTGGGTTTGGGGTCTATATGCTGTTGAAACAATGGGTTTTTAACTCCGACCCTGGACATAGCTTCAGGGAAAAAATCTTTGATGTGAAATTCGTCCCTCTGTCAGATTGAATCTCCTTAGGAATCCGAACTGTGCGAAAAATCAAAAATAGGGCTCTCACAATAGCCTTGGCACTAATCTTGCGAAGGGGCCCCCAGCCTCTGGATACCGAGTAGTCGTATCCATTATCGTAAGAAGATATTGATTGCCAAGCCTAGTTTTTGGGAGAGGTCCCACACAGTCTATTACGAGCCGAGAGAAGGGTTCGCCTTCTACGGCAATAGGCAAGAGGGGTGCAGGAGGAGGTTTATGCGCAGGCTTTTTCCCAATGAGCTGGCAAATAGCACAGTTTCTCAAGTACTCAGTCACGGTATCCTTCATCTTGGGCCGAAGAAAATATCGGGCTACTTTTCCTAAAGTCTTTCTTATTCCCAAGTGTCCGCCCATGGGGCTAGAATGTGCCACTTCCAATGCTAACTCCCGAAACCGGACAGGTAAAACCAAAAAGCTGTTTGGCTTGAGACATGATTAGCTGAAGCCCGACGGAAATTTCTTCATCAGGATACCGTTAGAGTAATAAAAACATTCTTCCTTACCCTCAGCTTCCATCTCAGTAAGCGCTTGATCCCTTGCCTGTTTCAACAATGGGTCTTCAAGCTGTTCTTTTACTAAATTTTCATGATTAAAGTCGCTACTCCGTAATGGGGAAAAATCTACCACTTGGGATTTGGAGGCTGATTTTCGACTTCTTGTTGATCACTGGTACTGAACAGAGCATCCAAACCCCAATCTGAGGGTTCATCAGGAGTAGGCAGTGGTTCCAATTCTTAGCCAAAAGCCCTGGTTATGGCTGTAAGAGGGAATAACGAGGGGCCTTCCTTACACCCTTCCAATGGGCATAATTCTCTCCAAGGAGAACTTCTCTATAACATAAGGGTTTTTGACAAATTTTCCCCCTCTTCCTAAATCATTTTCCCCCCAATAGATCTACACTCTTAATGGGAAAATCAGTTTCAGAAAGGCCCACAACAGCTTCACCTTGATATGAATCTACGTTCACATATACCTTATGAAGGGTACTCTTGTGATAGTGCCACCGTAACCTTCTAGCAAAACATCCGGTTAAATATAAGTGTCATCATTTAGAGGAAGTACTCCTTTTCTCAGTAAGGTCAGGTAGCTTCCCGTATCCCGATAGGATACTATGTCCACCATTTGGTCCTCTGTAACACCAGCCTTACCCTTAAAGAAGTAAGGCAACATGGCTTCCGAAACTTTGTCTGCGAACAACTCAGGAGGGAATTAGGCACTTCGATTTTGAGGAAGACGTCATCCCGTACAGGTAATGTTTCAGAACCTGACCGCCTACGGTCTCGATTTAATTGGAAACATGAGCGCCCCCAATGGCCCGGTTTCTGACAATAAGAGCAAGTTGGGCCTCTTCTTGATGCATTCCCTCGTAAGATGGTTTTCCTTTACCCCTTACTGTGGACGACACTTGGTAGGCTTTTGCTGAATTTAGGAGGGAGGTTTTGCTGATCCATTTTCCCAGGAGAGAAAGATGACTCTTAGGAGAAAAATAACCTGGCTTTCTCTCTAGACCCTTTTTCCTTGGTCAATGGAGGTTATCTCAAAGTGATCAGTAGAAGCAAGGCCAAACCTCATTGGTGCCGAAAACAAAGGAGCGTAAATCGCCCGCCCAAGAGTTCAAAAATTTTCTTCTGCAAGATAAAACTGCATCAGACGCCCCCATCGTATCACACTCCGATGACCTCACCATCGCTCTAGACCCACCTTCTTTTCCCCGGGCAAATTCTCCCCAGGTTTGGCCCGGCAGTTTTTCGTAAGAGCGAAGGTGCGCTGATAACTTACAGGAAGTACGTCTTTACTCCTTTAAAATGATTCTTCTTAATGCCTCGTAATCTGCATACTTTATCATACGGGAGAGCTGCAGTACTTTGATTGAGCCTTACCCTTAAGTGTGGGTGTGAAGTAAGGAAAGCCCAAATGTTCACGAGGCCATCTCATCCCTCGTGCCTGATTCTCAAAGGTGTCGAAGTAATGTCCAAGTCTGTTTCAAAAAACCTGGGCACTAAAGAGGCAGCCCTGTGCAGGTCAAAGGTCAAGGCTTGAGTAGCAGGCGACTTACTCTTTTCTTTTTTTGCCTCTCGAATCTGATGTTTTCCCTCTCGAACTCTTCTTTATACAGCGGGCCCGCTGGGATTTCCAGTTGCTCTGTTTGCAACTTTATAAGATGTTCCAAACGTTGAAAGTGTTCGAGTGTGGGGAGGAGTCAAAGGTACTGGAGGAGTGGGAGGAGAGAGTCCCTCTAGGCGAAGTTTTGGGACGAGCTCCACCTCCGGTCGCCCCCACATGACCAGGGCTAGCTAAGGGGCTCTCATTACACAAATTTCAGGTGGTACGTTGTCCCGAGGACATAGCCTCTGCTCCCAAAGTGAGGCCTTCAAATGAAGCCACCAAATGAGTACTCCAAGGGCCCAAAGATTCTCTGAGGGTGTTTTGTCATGCGAGTCCAACCTCGGGACAGTGTCAAAAGGGCTGAAGAACAGTATGTTCTGTATTATAGAACGGACAGTACTCGCTATATAACGATTTTTATATGAAACTCCTAAATATCTAGCAACTTGCCAGCATTGTTGTAGTGGTAAAGTCTTCAGCGTATCTGGAGTCAGGTCCTGCACCAACTGTGATATGTCACGATCCATGTCAAGAAGTTCAAAGATCCCGAAACAGGCCCCCACTTGTTTCGGTTCAAATCTTAATCTTTAGCCAGGTTAGTGCACTCGTAACAACACACTTCAAAGAATGAAAAGATATGGTTCCCAAAATTAGAAATGTAAGGCACAAATAATAGTAACTCAGTCTTTTCCCGTTTTATTTAAAAGCTTAAATACTTTAGATATCATAAATAATCTATTAAAAATCACTGTCAGAAACTTTCCTTCACACAAGAAAACTCTTAAATAGAAATGTACATGTCAATATGGTCACTACACTTGATAATGATCAGAGGAATATTACCGCTTCCCAATAGTAACATTACTTGTGTTTCAAGTACATATATTGAGAATTAACACTTTCACTGAGTAACTCCCTGGCATAAGGAATATATCACAAAGTTCTAAAACTTGGACACTGGTCCCTCCCCTTCGTAACCTGAAGATAACTGTATATAATTATCAGCAGACTTCACAATAAACCACAAGGGTGGTTCAGGAGTTTCTATAACCCAATTCTCATCCCCAAATGAGAATAAGGCGGGAGTACTAGGAGGGTACTCAGTCAATGCACACTCCGTCAGCAGAGAGAGTGAACTCCATATACAGTAAATTACTTCATGACATCAACTCGTCAAAAGGGGGAGAGGGTAGAGCGGTGCAAACTACCCACCAATGGAGATACCTTGTTATAAACCTTAGCCAGGAGTGCCTATCTAACACATTACTCAATATATATATATATATATATATATATACATCATACCCGGGTATATTCCTAAATCAGATAATATTATAAACTAGTGGAATCTTTAATTTAGCTAATATAAAGAAACCCAGAGTATAATATTAGTGGATAATACATATACAATTAATCACATTATGGACCTTGGTTCTAACCAAATAGTGTATTAGTCCATGTCACACAAAAAAACTGGCCAGCTCCACAGGTGCCAGCACCCGTGGTTCACATATTCACTCACGCCTCATTCATCCACCACTCACGGCAAACATTTGTTTGTCATCCATTACCAGGGAGGCGACCCTGTTTTCACCCATGACTTCCCTACCACCAGCAACACTTTCCAATCGTACCCTCCATCCCCGTATATTACAAGTCTCAATAAAACCTGTAACGTAAGTTAGCCTATATCCTCTGAAAAATCCTTCACCCACCTCCTCCCATAAAATTTCCTTATTTCTGCATACCGTTTTATAGAAACGTTTATCGCTAACACCCTCCTTTCACCTCAGTAAACCTGTTTCCCCGCAATCCCATACTATATAGATATAAAATCTGCCATTAATGTATCCCCACAGCTCTGATTACACTTTCCTCCCAACCCCCCAGTCGAGACTTAATGCTCTCAATACTGAAAATTCCTTTGCCTCCTAATCCTATTTATCACCCTACTTACCCCCCCCTTGACCATCCCCCACCCCCATCCATCACAAAATTATACTACATGAAAGCCGACTCCTCCCCACCACATATCCCACCACCCCCCCATCAACGACGCGTCTATCCCGTTTTAGAACCCACACCCGCGGTAAATGCGTTGCAGAAAACGATACATGACATCCCGAACACGAGGTTGCAACCTCATCCTATCAACCTATTTCCATATTACTTCCCCATGCTACATGGGGAAAAATCCCTCTACAGGCCGGCTCAACCCCTCCTGGAGAGTTTGACCTGGAGAGGAGATTCGGGGGTCAATGCCCCCGCGGCCGGTCTGTGGGACCAGGCCTCCTGGTGGATCAGAGCTGATCAAACAGGCTGTAGTGTGGCTGCACACGCAAACCAAAATACGAGCCAACAGCCGGCTGATCCGCGAAGGAACTGACTTTAGGGTGCTTGTTCCAGTGGCCAGCCCTTGAAGACTGCCAGGGGGTATGTTTGGTAATCCCCCCTTTGTGTGCTGGGAGGCAGTTGAAAACAGTCTCGGGCCCTGACACTTATTGTATGGTCTCTTAACGTGATAAGTGACACCCTGCTTTTCATTGGGGGGATGGTGCATCGTATTCTGCCCAAGTCTCCTGTTTGCTTTCGTAGTGTAGTGATTTTCGTGTGCAAGTCGGTACTAGTCCCTCTAGGATTTTCAGGTGTTTATAATCATGTATCTATACTTCCCCTGCGTTCCAGGGAGACAGGGGTTTAGGAACCTCAAGCCGATCCCAATAATTGAGGGTGTTTTATCTCTGTTATGCGCTGCCGTGAAGTTCTCTGTACATTTTTCTAGGTCGGCACTTTCACTGCCTTGAAAGGTGTGTTAGTGTGCAGCATATTCCAGCCTAGATAGAACATGTGACCTGAGAGTGTCACATCATGGGCTTTGGCCCTCCCTAGTTTTGAAGGTTTCTCATTATCCCTCCTGTCATTTTTTTTTTTATTTTCTAGCAGATGCGATTGATACAATGTTTATGGTCCTTGAAGGTGAGATCCTCCGACATGATCACTCCCAGGTCTTTGACGTTGGTGTTCTCGCTTCTATTTTGTGGACAGAATTTGTTTTGTACTCTGTTGAAGATTTAATTCCTCATGTTTTTACCATATTTCTGATTAATTGAATTTCATCGTTTGAACTTTCATATTGTTTTCTGCAGCCCCTGAAAGATTTGGTTGATGTCTGCCTGGAGCTTTGCAGTGTCTGGGCAATGGAAGACACTGTCATGCAGCATTCGGGTGTCATCTGCAAAGGAAGGACACGGTGCTGTGGCTGAACCTTGTCTACCTAATATCCCCCCCCCCCCCCCCCCCTTTTTTTGGGGGTGGGCTTTGTGGGGCCCCTTTCCCTTCGATCCCACGCCAGAGCTCAACCAGTTTTACACCTCATGCATGTCTCAACTCCTGTATACATCCGTTGCAATTGTTTGGATCCTGGCCAAAACCCCCCCCCACCCCACTTCCCTATCACCTCCCTTTAATTGAAGACACATTTTGACCATCCGCTTTCTAGGTCCAGCAATCCCAGACACCCCTTCTACTTACAGGTAACTTACCACAATTTCCCTTTTAATCCATCACAGCTCGAACCCACAAAGGAAGGAATTTTAAAAAACCTTCCTAAGTATGTTGGTTATTGCTGGCCCAGTTAATGGGAACACGGCTGCCACGTGCCATACTTTGCTATACAGTAAAGATATTAATAGCAATGGCACGCCTGCACAGGGGTCAAATGATAAGGTCGCACAATGCCACCCAAGCGTCGAATCCTTTCTACCATTCGGAATCGAAGTTTTCGTGCGTGCCCACAGTTAGATCGTTCTGCACTAATCAGAACCGCAAAATTTTTAACGAAATTTCACCTGCTCCCCACAAACTGCACACCCACCCACCCCCAACCCTACCGGCTCAAGCCCCTAACCCATAAACCATGGATTTTATCTAATTTCTACCCTCATACCCCCCCCCCCCCCCCGTAGCCTGCGAAAACTTTTTTACTACCCCGTCTAATGTGTCCATTGACATCCCCTCCTGATCGAACAGTTGTATCATCCACATACCCAATTAAAACTGGCCAAACCCACGCAACCTCACACCCTGGGTCCCTCTACGTGGACACATACGCTGCTCCACAATTATAAAAGGGGTCCTGTATGCACGCAAACAATAATTGTGACATAGGACACCCCTGCCTAATTCCCCTTTACCCATTACAATCTTCTCACCAATCGACCATTAATCTGCTGTACCTCGCTATTGCACCTCCATTACAACGCCTCAACCCAACCCCATATTTCATCCCCAAAAACCACATGACCCCTGAGGATGGCTTTTTTAATGCTTTCTATTCCACTCTATAGTATGCCCCTTGCCAATCGACGCTACCAACCTCCCTCCCTCCCCCCCCCTTTTGTCTCCACGAAAATCCCTAAGAAACCATTGCCCCTCCACCATGGACCTCCCTGGCAAACCAAACTGATTTTTTTTTGATTACTACCCGCCCCCACCACCCACTTGACCCGTATTTTCCCAAACAATCTTCGCAACAATTTTTAATCTGCGCATAACAACGAGATCGCCAGGTAATCCCGAAACGTATGCTGCCCCTTACCTTTCCGTACAATTACAAACGACAGCGTTGCTGCTTCTCACCCAGCTCACCTCTCTCCTTCATGCAATTTAATAACCCCTAAAAAAAAAAAAAAAAAAAAATAAAAAAAAAACCCAAAAACCAATAAAAATTTTTTTTTTTTTGGGGGAGGGGGGGGGGGGGGGGGGGGGGGGGGGGGGGGGGGGGGGGGGGGCTCATTAATTCCCCCCCCCAAGCTGCTGATAAAACACCGACGGGAAGTCCCATCAATTCCGGTGCTTTGCCCTTTCGCATTCCACTTAAAGCCCTCCATATTTCTCCCTCAGTTATTTCCCCACCCAGTGCTTCCTATCACTGTTACGCAACTGACATAACCACACTCCCACACAACCTGTTCTAAAACCATCACTCTACCCTTCTCGTTGCCCAGTACTTGTCATACCATTATCAGCAAACGCCCCCTTCCTTCCGTAGCTTGTATGACCTGCCCCTCCCTGTATCCTCCTATCGAATTTCTCATGAACCTCCCAAACCATGGAATAGTCATTGCCTGCTGTCTTTGTTTCTGCCTACGCATACGCACGATGAAGGTCTATCGCACCAAACACCTCTTCCACCCCCGCCTGTACCCGTCACCGCTTGGAACCTCTCATCCTGTAACCTCACGCAGTCTCCCTTTAATGCCATAATATCATCCATGGGATAATTGCCCGCCACCGCCCCCCCTCGCCATAGCAACCGTAATCTATCCTCCAAATAAGTTAGCAAGCCCATATTTTAAAAGAAATTTGATAGTTTCCCTCCTTTACGTAATATTGCTTATCCGTTCTTTAGCCACACCATTCCCCCCCCACACCACAACCTCCTCTACCCATTTTATCTTGCACTTAAACCCCTCCCACAGCGTTGCCAAAATCCCTCTATCCCCTCCTCAATCACCTAACACACTTGTATTTAAATTTTTCCACCACCCTCGATATACCTGCTAGTGACTCCCATGCCACCTCTGCACTACTACCGCCCGATTGATCCATGAGATAGAATAAGCTACTTCTATTGTACGGAAAAATGTTCAAACCCAACCCTTGAGATATATACAGGCCTATCCAACCTCAGCAGCGCAACCCCGTCTTACAAAAGTGTGTTTCTACCTCCCACGCCCTCCTCCAACCGCATCCCGAAACTGAATATCTCTCAAAAGATCTCGGCAAGGCCGCCGACCACGTGCCCCGCCCCTTTTGGTTCCACGTCAGCACTTCCTAATAACGCAGTTCCAGTTATCTCCACCAACCGACGGGCCACTGTAGGTAAACCACGTAAGAAGAAAAAACTAGTTCTTCACATACAAAAATCCCTTTTTACCCTCACTCATTTTCTGCTGTGCTAACACCACTTACAAAAGAAACCCTCTGCCCCATCCACCAACCATCCAGCGCAAATATTCTTCCCCACCCTCCCCCTTCACTTCTTAGCAAACACAAACGGGCTTGCCTCTGATTCAATATCCCCACTCCACCTTTCAGACGTTTTTTTTGGGTGGGGGGGCCACCCCCCACCCAAAGGGGGAAAAATTGGCAGAGTCTAAACCTGAAAAACCCCTCCACTCTGAGCACTCTTCCTCCTATGAAATTGTGTTCTTGCAGGAACACTAAACATCCACCCTATATTTAACAGAAACATTCGGAAAACCATCCTTCTTCACACTATTACACAATCCATTGACGTTCAACAGTCATACACCTAAGGCTCTTTATAGTTCCAAAAACCCCTTCCCCCCCCCCCCCCCCACCCCTCTCTTCATTCATCCCAGGGCCTCCTGCCCCAGAAGCACACACACGCCTCACACCATCAACCCCCCCTTTTTTGCGATGCCTCTTATCATGACTACTTCGACAGTGCTCTTCCTTCTCCAGGAACCTCTCTGCGCCGGCGTCAGGACATCTTCTGAGTCTGACGCCGCCGCTCTCTTCCCCGTGATGCCTCTACATCCAGTTATCTTCTGAGCGTTCCCTCACGATGAACTCAAACCTCCACCACACCCCCGTTCACAGCAACGGCGGACAACTCTCTCTTACTAGTTGGCCGTCAACCCTTGCTATGTTTTTTATCCTTACAGTTCCTTAACAGGCAACGCCGTGCTCCTACACCAGCTCAGGAACATAATCCTCTGCAGCCTGTGTCAATTGTCCTTAACACTTCCTGAAGCTCTTCCTCTAGAGCCTGCACCTCCTCCTGCACTTGCACTTCTGTACTTTTCCTTTGTGTAGTAACAGATCCTTTTACCATCACAGCTTACCTCACACATGCCAGTCTCCTCTTTGGATTCCTCCACTCTTCACTCCTCAAGCGCCCAGGCCCTTGCTTTCGCACTGGGGCTCTCAAAACAGCTATCACGCTGTAAACTGGTGCTTCACCCCGTATGCGCATGGCCGCCCTCCTCAGGCTTTCACGCACTCTGCCGGCCATATGGTCGTACGCCCACATATTCAGCACGTTACGTTCTCTGTCCAAGCATACGATACCATAACTTGCATCCTGAAAGTCCTCCAACACGGACGTAAGACGGTATGGGATGTCTCAGGAGTCATCTTTAGGGGAAAGGTACCCTCTGAACGGTCCCAAGTAAGCACCCCTGCCGTTCCACTTGCCTTTGTGCCGATGTAACAGTCCCATATGTCTCCAAAAACACCTCCTTTACGTCAGCCCATCTGCCTCAAAAGGGACATTACGTATCTTAACCCGTTAAATGTGGCGGAGTTAACGTGATCAAAAACGCACCTTCCACAGCTGGAGTAGCGTCAGGACTCACGGTCTTGGAATCTCGTCACCAAAGACTCATACACGACGTGGACAAACCATATGACGAAGATTTCTATAAGCCCATTAGGGCTACACCATACTACACCTCATCGTCCTGGATGCCATAGGTCTCCCTAATGATTGTTGGGAGTAAGACCTGCACTGAAGAGGGTGAAATCGCACTCGAAGCAGCTCAATAAACCAATAGTATTTCCGCCGCCTCCTCAAACTCAGCGCCATGTTATGATAACAAGGTCTAGTCGTCTGAAACAGATAGAGGGGTGCAGTGCACAACCTCCACTCGACCGTGCCGGTCAGGGAGCGAAATTCATGTCAGCAAAAACCATAGGTTCAAGGAGGACAACAACACGACACAAACCCCCGGATAAATGGAATTGAGCGGGGATTTGGGAAGGATAAACATGGATTAAACCCTTTCTGGTCTACCAGAATGGACAAGGAGTTAGAAGTTAATTGGTGAAGCCAGACTGTGAAGTGAGGTGGGTAAGGGAGGGTGAATAAGGGGTTAAATGTTCAGGGTGTTGTGAAGTTAAGGGAAAAAGTGAGCAGTGAGAGGGTTTTGATGATGGAAATTTTTACTAGTAATTCAGTGTAATTAAAGCAGATACTAAGTGTACTAGGGACTGGAAAAAAGAGAAATAAATATTATTGTATATGAGTTTAAAAGAGCGAAGAGTGAAAATGGCAGGCATTATAGAGGGTAAGGCTGCCATAATTATATTTATATTTCTTCTTCAATTCCATTGAAGAAGAAATCAGTCATGGCGGGTTGGAAAAGGGGAATGGAGTACAGCGCCCTGGACAGTAAAAGCCAACAGTTGCCATCCTACACAGAAAAGTTAAACTCACTATCGGCCGCCAAGGTATGGCAACACGCATAACCCAAACAAAAAACAATGTGCACACAGCTCTTTTGTAGCGCTTCTTAAGTGGTGTATCCAAATTTATCCAGGACTCAACACTATTTGTGCAGAGGCAAAACAGACAGATAAATGACGGCAATTAATGACGCGTCTTAGTAGCTAGGGATGATAACCTTTTACTCATATTGTAATGCATACATAGGTCAATGTTGAGGACAATACAAGCCATTTTAAACCCCCCACCCCCATACCAAACAGATGCTACCACTGTACTAAAGTACGCATGGAAAAACAGAAAGGCACACTTATGATAAAATTGTGTAAGGGGTGGGTGCATGATGGGATGTATGTACAACTTATGCAACGGTGACAGAATTCATTTTGTGTGTAACAATGCACCTTTGGCACAGTTACCCTTTAGCAGTGATGACATTGATTTACCTAATTTTAATACAAATGACCATTGGCCATATATTGTGATTATGATTGTTTTATGAAAAACAGGCCTTCACTTTCTTCATGTCAATGCAAGATCACTTCTTCTAAATGGCAGAGATTAGGATTCCTAGCTAACAAAATTAGGGCGGCAGTTTTATAAACCAATTCTCTGAATCTTGGTTTGTTGATACGGTGACTGACGACGAGGTCAAATAGAAGGTTACAATATAAAAACGCATTAGATAGGAAACAGAAAGAGGCGGTGGAGTATGTGCCTACATTAGAAATGACAAGCTTACAAACCCAAGACTGATTTAAATAACAATAAACTGGAGATTCTTTGGTTTGAAGTGCTGTTCCAAGACCCCCAAACCCATATTAGTAGGAACTAGTTACCGCCCTCTACCCAGGACCAGTTCTTAGAAGACTTTTCAGATTCTTGTCCGGAGTTGAAAGCAATTGACGAAACTATAATACTGGGCGGACTTCAATATTCTGTTTTCGCACAAACAAAATAACGGGCTTTGCAAAAGGTCTAGCAAATTCTAGGATTAAAAGCTACACCCAACTAATTAATAACCAACCCGGATCCCCACAGTTCTCAGCCAACCTAATTGACCACATTTACTTTGCACCGCGCTGAGAACATTTAGTCAGTCGGGCGTTCATTACCACAGGTCTTAGTGGATCATTTCATCATTACTTGCACCAGGAAAATCACTTAGGGATAGGATAGGGCCTACAAGGGCAATTAGAAATGAGGTCAACTAGAAACTACAGAAGGAAATCACTGGTAAAAGGCCTACACAATTGTGACTGGACCGAGAAGATTAACAAGTTGCACGGACGTTACGATTGCCTGGGAAAAAATTCAAAACAATGTTCACTACCATTCTTAATAAATATTGCACCAGTTAAGGGTTAGATTAACGAAGGAACTGAACCCTGGATGACTATGAGATATTAGATAAATATGAAATTCAGAGACCAGCTGCTATAACAAAGATTGAACGCCCCCCCCCCCAGCCAGGATATTGGCAGCACTAATGAATCCCAAAAGGGTGAGGAACAGAGTACAGAGGTTATAAAAGGAGCAAAGGCAAGCCACTATTGCCTCACAATTGAAAAGAATATAATAGCATAACCCCAGAAAGCTCTGGAACAACTAAAACAGTTGGGGTTTAGCCATAAGCAGTAGATAGGTCTAACATATTACTCACTATCGATACATGAGGTATGCCACGAAACATCTAAGGTGGCAAATGCTTTAGTTCCTACTACACATCTGTCTGCATCAAACACCCTAGTCCCATATCGCTACCCCAACACTACCAGCTGCATGCATCAAATACCTTTAACACAGACTCTGATAATAAACCCCAAACATTACTATCCAATAAGTGTAACCCAAACAGTGGTCAACTCGAGTAAGTGTTTCTCACGACTTCATTCAAAAAAGAACAAGAAGGTTAACCCAACTAAGAGCACAGGCCCTGATAAATCCCGTCTAAGTTCCTAAAAATGGTCTTCTGAACTGTCAAATTCCCTATTGCTAACATAATAAATCTATCAATCACCAATAATACCGTACCGGAGGGGTTCAAGGAGGCCAGATGTTACTCCTATCTTCAAGAAAATAATAGGTACTGATGTAAGCAAACTATAGACCTGTTAGTTTTACTTCAGTTAATATCTTAAAATTCTGAGAGGGAGGGTCATTATCAAGTAGTTTTAAGTACCCTTAATGACAACAGCATTCTCCATAGCTATCAATCGGGCTTTAGAAGATCCCTTAACTCAACGATAACCTCCCTTCATTAATCTGATGGATTACCTGAGAACTGAAATGTCAAAAGGGAACCTCATAGGTTATTTGTAACCTTAGACCTGCAAAAGGCCTTCGATACTGTCAACCACAATATATTATGTAATAAACTTCATGCTATCGGTATAGGTTCTGTAGAAGGTTTAAGTCCTACCTTAGCAACAGGAGACAATAGTCAAAATCAACAAAACAGAATCAGAAACCCCTGCGATAAACAATAACATGTGGAGTTCCCCAAGGTAGTATTCTGGGTTCCCGTTCACTATTCTTATGTTATGTCATGATATGCCTCATCAGTGTCAAGTGCAAAACTCCCTAACTGTATGGCAGGATCGACAGTGCTCTGTTAGTGCAGGTAAAGACCCACGAGATATTGCTAATGTTTTAACACTGTGAAACTGGAGTCCTGCAGCAATGGTTAGTAGACAACAAAACTATCATTACACCTAGGGAAAACTGGAAGCCATTCTCTTTGGAACGAAACATAAACTGAGAAGGGTAAATAATTTAATGATTCAGTGTAATTGGGGGAGGCCATCACTTTGGTTTCATCAGTTAAATATCTGGGAATCCCTTTGACCCATGCATGTAAGGAGAATTGATAGGGAAACGTGTAGTATAGAAAGCGAATTGCCAGGCTGAAGTTCCTGTATAGACAAGCACAGTGTCTACCTACTGAGGCTCGCAGGACCCTATGTCTAGCCCTTATACAATGCATATAGATTACGCTTGCTCTTCTTGGTTACTCTGCCTGACAAAAAACTGAAAGATAGATGCAAAATCACCCAGAACAAAATCGTAAGATTCTCCGGGGGCTTGGGACCAAGAGGAACTGTATGGCCAGGATGAATTACAGCAGTTGGTGATATGCTGAATGTTGAAAGACAGAGTAAAAACAAACTGTAAGCTAAATCATGTTCTATCAAATTGCTTCACGAACAGTGTCCAGAATATCTTTGCTGTCAATTTTTGTCATGGTTGGGAACCAAAGCAATTCATAGTTCACTGGGGGAAGAGAAGCACAACTTTGTGTAACCCACAGTCAGTGGCCCAGGCTTCCAAACACCTTTTATTGATACAGCAATAAAGGAATGGCAACGACTACCCACAAATGTCAAGGCCAGTCATAGTTTGAACCAGTTCAAGGAAAGGACTGCCCCCCCCCCCCCCCCCCCCCCCCCCCCCCCAAAAGTGTCTCTCTGATGAATTGAAGCAACAGAAAGGAGGGTGAATGATTTTTATTTTTTAGCTAAAATACGTTGTAAATTTTACCTTACCCTAGTAATGACCCTCGTATTGTAGATAGTCGTAATGACCCTCGGCGGGTAGTAGTAGTCTTAATGACCTCGTATTGTAGATAGTCTTAATGACCCTCGTGTTAGTAGATAGGGTACTTTTTTAGTTATGATAATAAGATGTTATCTTCATTATAGAATAATAGAAAATATTATAACCTTTATATTATGTAATAATAGGTAAAAGGACCCCAATGGAAATAAGTCATCTGCTCTGACTTTTTGGGTTAATCCTAGGTTCTCTACCACAAAATGCTGCTTGTATGATAATTTCTATGTAACCTGTATTGTGTATACCTTCCCCAAAAATTTACTTACTTACTTACTTACTTTACCCAGAATACTACCTTCGGGGAACTCCAATGTTATCGGGCAGGGTTTCTCGATTCCTGATTGTTGATTTTGACTATTGTTCCTGTTGTCCTAAGGCTAGGCCCCTTAACCCCAGTCTACAGAAAAACCTATACCTAGATAACTTGTTGGTGCTAGGGGAGGATAGGAAGTAGACAGTGGAAAATGCCACCTAACAGGGAATACAGACCCCCCCTGTGAAACCCAAGGCAAACGGGAAACCAAGCCTGTTGCAATTACTATGCACTCGGTATCTGCTGGCATGGGAAATCTGGAAAAAACAGATGGGACGTGTGCAACTATGACCACCCTAGGAATGCCATGCCCATATGACAACAGGAAAATGCAAACTCCCTTCCTGTTAGCTTTTTCACCCGAACTGTGTACCTCTTCAGTACAGGAAAGACTGTGCTATAACTTAAAATTGCCAGGCAGATACCATCTAAAAGGGAGACAAAATATGACAAACATCCAAGGCCATGGGAAAACCTGGGTAGCCACAGCCACTCAAGAGGAGAGGTTTTTTAGTGCCAGGAAGGAAAAAAAACTGGCAGGAAAAATGGCAGAAATCGTACACCAAAATCCAGTCCCTACCTGGAGTGGAACAACAGTCGATTTGGCCTCCACTCCAAATCAAACAGATACCAGATACTAATGCGGAAAAAAAATCCCCCCCCAGTACCAACAATACCACCAGTCCGATAACATTCTTCTTTGCAAATTTACAGTGTTTAAAGCCAGCAACAAACAACAAAAATTACACTTTCATCCGTGGAACTCTTGCAGAGGCAAAGGCAATGTTCGCGGCTTTCACTGAGACCCACAAAAAGGATCACTTGGACAACGAAATATGGATCCAGGTTACAAACCTTATACAGGATGTGACAGAGTGAACAGGCCAAAGCGTGGGGGGGGTTGGCCTGCTACATGTGCAGAGTCACTTGTTTGCACAGATACTGCTAAATGCCTCAAAATGATGTAGTGGAAAGTTTTAGCAGTAAAAGGTGCGAGAACCGAAACTAGTCATTTGTGATAGTCCTACAAAGCCTCCGGATGCAAACAATCCCAGCAAATTCCAGGAACATGCTGTTAAAAATGACATGTCTGGAAAAACCTTCATTCCTGCACCCAAACATCTTGCTTCTTGGGGGATTTCAATTAAATGGACCTAAAAAGGAGGAATTATTTTTTTTATTATCTCCACGGCCGATTACCACCAAGGCAGGGTGGCCCAAAAAAGGGGAAAAAAAACCTTTCACCATCCATTCACTCCATCACTGTCTTGCCAGAAGGGTGCTTACACTACTGTTTTTATAACTGCAAACATTAAACACCCTCCTTCAGAGTGCAGGCCATGTATATTCCATATCCAGGACTCAAGGGTCCGGCCTGCCGGTTTCCTGATTCCCTTCATAAATGTTACTTTGCTCACAATCCAACAGCACGTTCAAGTATTAAAAAACCATTTGTCTCCATTCACTCCTATCAAAAAACACGCTCACGCATGCCTGCTGGAAGTCCCAAGCCCCTCGCACACAAAAAAACTCCTTTACCCCCTCCTCCAACCCTTCTAGGGCCGACCCTACCCCGCCTTCCTTCCACTACAGCTGATTCACTCTTGAAGGTCATTCTGTTTTCACTCCATTCTCTCTACATGTTCCGTTACCACCTCAACAAAAACCTTCCTCAGCCCTCTGCAGACAACAGTTTTGGTAATCCCGCCAACCTTACCTACCTAACTTCCACACTACGAATTCTCTGTCATTATATTCACACCAACATTGCCCTCAGACAGGACATCTCCACTGCTTCCAGCCTTCCTCCTCGCTGCAACAATTCATCACCCACGCTTCACACCTCCATATTAGAGCGTTGGTAAAACTATACTCTCATACATTTCCCCTTCATTTGCCTCCAGGACAAAGTTCTTTGTCTCCACAGACTCCTAAGTGCACCACTCACTCTTTTTCCCGCATCAATTCTATGATTCACCCACTTTCATAGACCCATCCGCTGACACGTCCACTCCCAAATATCTGAATACGTTCACTCCCTCCATACTCTCTCCCTCCAATTGATCATTCAATCTTCTTTCATCACCTAATCTTTTTGCTATCCTCATAACCTTACTATTTCCTGTATCCCTTTAATTTTCTTCTTTTGGCCACACCCTACCAAATTCATCCACCATTCGCAACTTCTCTCCTCAGAATCTCCCAAGGCACAGTGTCATCAGCAAAGAGCAGCTGTGAACAACTCCCCACTTTGTGTGTGAATTCTTTATCTTTTTAACTCCAGCCTCCTTGCCAAGCCTCGCATTTTATTCTTTACAAACCCCATCTATAAATATATTAAACAACCACGGTGACATCACCACATCCTTGTCTATAAGGCCTACTTTTAATGCGGAAAAAATTTCCCTCTTTCCTACACTACTCTAACTTGAGCCTCACTATCCCGTAAAAACTCTTCAATGCTTGTTCAGTATCCTACCTCCTACACCACACACTTGCAAAATCTGCCACATTGGCCCCCCTATCCACCCTGTCATACGCCTTTCCCAAATCCATAAATGCCACAAAGACCTCTTTAGCCTTTTCTAAATACTGTTCACTTATATGTTTCTGTAAACACCTGGTCCACACACCCCCTACCTTTCCTAAAGCCATCCTTGTTCATCTGCTATCCTAATCTCAGTCTTACTCTTAATTCTTCAATTATAACTCTACCTACACTTTACCAAGGTACACTCAACAGACTTATCCCCCTATAATTATTGCACTCTCTTTTATCCCGTGCCTTCTATTACAAAGGAAACATTATGCATGCTCTCTGCCAATCCCTAGGTACCTTACCCTCTTCCATAATTTATTAAATAATTGCCACCAACCACTCAAAACTATATCCCACTGCTTTTAACATTTCTACTCTTTATTATTCCATCCAATCCCGTGGCTGCCTTACCCCTTTATTTTCCTCCTGCCCTCCCCGGAACTTCCCCCACACTCACAAACTGGCTCTTTCCTCACTTCCTACAAGATGTTATTCCTCCTTTGCCCTATACACGGAAATCACAGCTTCCCTATCCATCATCAACATTTAACAATTCCTCAAAATATTCCTCCATCTTCCAATACCTCTAACTCTCCATTTAATTAACTCTCCCTCTCTATTTTTAACTGACATATCCATTTGTTCTCTTGGCTTTCTTAACTTGTTTAATCCTCACTCCCAAAACTTTTTTCTTATTTTCACAAAATTTGTTGATAATACATTCTCACCCACTCTCTCATTTGTCACTTTTTACATTGCTTCACCACTCTCTTAACTTCTACTCTTTTTCTCCTATATACTTCTTCCCTACTTGGCATCACTTCTACTTTGTAAAAAACTTCTCATATGCTAACTTTTTCTCCCTTACTACTCCTCTTTACATCATCATTCCTCCAATCGCTCCTCTTCCCTCCTGCACCCCACTTTCCTGTAACCTCAAAAAACTTCTGCTGAAACACTCTAACACTACATTTTTAAACCACCATTAACCTCTTCGACCCCATTGCCTATGCTCTCATTAGCCCATCTATCCTCCAATACGCTGTTTATATCTTACCCTAACTGCCTCCTCTTTTAGTTTATCAACCTTCACCTCTCTTTCCCTGATGATTCTATTCTCCTTGTATCCCATCTACCTTTTACTATCAAGTGTAGCTAACAACTAGAAAGTTGATCTGATAATATCTGTGGCCCTCTATAACTGTAACATCCTGAAGTCTACTCAGACAGCTTATTATTACAATACATAATCCACCATAACTACTGTCATTTCGCCCCTACATCATATCGTGTATACTTTAATTTATCCTTTTTTCTTAAATCATGTTATTCCTATACCTAAAAACCCCTTCTATAAAAGTTCAATCAGAGGGCTCCCATTATCATTTACACCTGGCACCCCAAACTTACCTACCACACCCTCTCTAAAAGTTTCTCCTACTTTAGCATTCAAGTCCCCTGACCACAATTACTCTCTCACTTGGTTCAAAGGCTTCCTATACATTCACTTATACATTCCAAAATCTTCCTCTCTCTCCTCTGCCTTCCTCTCTTCTCCAGGTGCATACACGGCTTATTATGACCCACTTCTGCATCCAACTTTACTTTAATCCACATAATTCTTGAATTTACACATTCATATTCTCTTGTCATCCTTCCATAACTGATCATTAAACATTTTACTGCTACCCCTTCCTTTGCTTAAACTCTCTCAGTTACCCTTTTTTTTTTTTTTTTCCCGCCAGATTTAATCCATTTATTTCCCCCCACTGAAACTCTCCTACCCCCTTCAGCTTGTTTTGCTTAGGGCCAGGACATCCAAACTTCTTTTCTCATTTCATAACATCAGCAATCATTCTGTTTCTTGTCATCGCACTACAATCCACGCACATTTAAGCAACCAGTTTTATAATAGTTTTTCCTTCTTCTCTTTTTTAGTAATTGTAATACAGGAGAAGGGGTCCTACTAGCCCTTGCAGTCTAATTAACACCCAGGAGGAGCTCTTTGATGAAAACTTCACACTCAACGCTAAGCTTTTTAAAATCTTCTGCACAAAAAATCAATTTTAAACAGCAAATAAATAGAGCCTTACTAGAATGTGAGACACTACACTAGACCTATCTTCACTAACAATGATGATCTGATAAGAGATATCCCATATCAAAAACAATGATACTCAGATCACAAACATAATTGAGTTCAGTCATGTATGCCGAGGAGACAAGGCCGACATAATGAGGATTGAGTCACGAGGCGCTGCGCTAGCGCTGAGCATCACCAAATTCAGACATTCAATAACAAAAACTATAAAGTGGGGACCAAGTAAACCAAGTCCTAACGATATTAAGTCTGGAAGATTATAATAAGCAAACACAGACCCCAACTAAACTCTTAAATAGAATGTTCATGTCAATATGGTCACTACACTTGATAATGATCAGAGGAATATTACCGCTTCCTCAATAGTTAAACATTACTTGTGTGCAAAGTACATATATTGAGAATTAACACTTTCACTGAGTAAACTCCCTGGCAGAAGGAATATATCACAAAGAGTTCTAAGACTTGACCACTGGTCGTCACTTCGATAACCTGAAGATACTGTATATAATTATCAGCAGACTTCACAACTTTAAACCACAAGCTGGTTTCAGAGTTTCTATAACCCAATTCTCTATCCAAGTGAGAATAAGGCGGAGTACTAGCGAGGGTACCTCATTCAATGCACCACTCCATCAGCATGAGAGAGTGAACTCCATATACAGTAAATTACTTCATGACTTCAATCAGTCAAATGGGGGGGGGGGGGGAGAGGGTGTTAGAGCGTGCAAAAACTACCCTCCAATGGAGATCCTTGTTATAAACCCTTAGCCAGGAGTGCCTATTCTAACACATTACTCAATATATATATATATATATATATATATATACTATATTATATATATATATTATATACATCATACCGGGAATATTCCTAAATCAGATAATATTATAAACTAGTGGAATCTTTAATTTAGCTAATATTAAGAAACCCAGAGTATAATATTAGTGGATAATACATATACAATTAATCACATTATGGACCTTGGTTCTAACCAAATAGTGTATTAGTCCATGTCACACAAAAAAACTGGCCAGCTCCACAGGTGCCAGCACCCGTGGTTCACATATTCACTCACGCCTCATTCATCCACCACTCACGGCAAACATTTGTTTGTCATCCATTACCAGGGAGGCGACCCTGTTTTCACCCATGACTTCCCTACCACCAGCAACACTTTCCAATCGTACCCTCCATCCCCGTATATTACAAGTCTCAATAAAACCTGTAACGTAAGTTAGCCTATATCCTCTGAAAAATCCTTCACCCACCTCCTCCCATAAAATTTCCTTATTTCTGCATACCGTTTTATAGAAACGTTTATCGCTAACACCCTCCTTTCACCTCAGTAAACCTGTTTCCCCGCAATCCCATACTATATAGATATAAAATCTGCCATTAATGTATCCCCACAGCTCTGATTACACTTTCCTCCCAACCCCCCAGTCGAGACTTAATGCTCTCAATACTGAAAATTCCTTTGCCTCCTAATCCTATTTATCACCCTACTTACCCCCCCCTTGACCATCCCCCACCCCCATCCATCACAAAATTATACTACATGAAAGCCGACTCCTCCCCACCACATATCCCACCACCCCCCCATCAACGACGCGTCTATCCCGTTTTAGAACCCACACCCGCGGTAAATGCGTTGCAGAAAACGATACATGACATCCCGAACACGAGGTTGCAACCTCATCCTATCAACCTATTTCCATATTACTTCCCCATGCTACATGGGGAAAAATCCCTCTACAGGCCGGCTCAACCCCTCCTGGAGAGTTTGACCTGGAGAGGAGATTCGGGGGTCAATGCCCCCGCGGCCGGTCTGTGGGACCAGGCCTCCTGGTGGATCAGAGCTGATCAAACAGGCTGTAGTGTGGCTGCACACGCAAACCAAAATACGAGCCAACAGCCGGCTGATCCGCGAAGGAACTGACTTTAGGGTGCTTGTTCCAGTGGCCAGCCCTTGAAGACTGCCAGGGGGTATGTTTGGTAATCCCCCCTTTGTGTGCTGGGAGGCAGTTGAAAACAGTCTCGGGCCCTGACACTTATTGTATGGTCTCTTAACGTGATAAGTGACACCCTGCTTTTCATTGGGGGGATGGTGCATCGTATTCTGCCCAAGTCTCCTGTTTGCTTTCGTAGTGTAGTGATTTTCGTGTGCAAGTCGGTACTAGTCCCTCTAGGATTTTCAGGTGTTTATAATCATGTATCTATACTTCCCCTGCGTTCCAGGGAGACAGGGGTTTAGGAACCTCAAGCCGATCCCAATAATTGAGGGTGTTTTATCTCTGTTATGCGCTGCCGTGAAGTTCTCTGTACATTTTTCTAGGTCGGCACTTTCACTGCCTTGAAAGGTGTGTTAGTGTGCAGCATATTCCAGCCTAGATAGAACATGTGACCTGAGAGTGTCACATCATGGGCTTTGGCCCTCCCTAGTTTTGAAGGTTTCTCATTATCCCTCCTGTCATTTTTTTTTTTATTTTCTAGCAGATGCGATTGATACAATGTTTATGGTCCTTGAAGGTGAGATCCTCCGACATGATCACTCCCAGGTCTTTGACGTTGGTGTTCTCGCTTCTATTTTGTGGACAGAATTTGTTTTGTACTCTGTTGAAGATTTAATTCCTCATGTTTTTACCATATTTCTGATTAATTGAATTTCATCGTTTGAACTTTCATATTGTTTTCTGCAGCCCCTGAAAGATTTGGTTGATGTCTGCCTGGAGCTTTGCAGTGTCTGGGCAATGGAAGACACTGTCATGCAGCATTCGGGTGTCATCTGCAAAGGAAGGACACGGTGCTGTGGCTGAACCTTGTCTACCTAATATCCCCCCCCCCCCCCCCCCCTTTTTTTGGGGGTGGGCTTTGTGGGGCCCCTTTCCCTTCGATCCCACGCCAGAGCTCAACCAGTTTTACACCTCATGCATGTCTCAACTCCTGTATACATCCGTTGCAATTGTTTGGATCCTGGCCAAAACCCCCCCCCACCCCACTTCCCTATCACCTCCCTTTAATTGAAGACACATTTTGACCATCCGCTTTCTAGGTCCAGCAATCCCAGACACCCCTTCTACTTACAGGTAACTTACCACAATTTCCCTTTTAATCCATCACAGCTCGAACCCACAAAGGAAGGAATTTTAAAAAACCTTCCTAAGTATGTTGGTTATTGCTGGCCCAGTTAATGGGAACACGGCTGCCACGTGCCATACTTTGCTATACAGTAAAGATATTAATAGCAATGGCACGCCTGCACAGGGGTCAAATGATAAGGTCGCACAATGCCACCCAAGCGTCGAATCCTTTCTACCATTCGGAATCGAAGTTTTCGTGCGTGCCCACAGTTAGATCGTTCTGCACTAATCAGAACCGCAAAATTTTTAACGAAATTTCACCTGCTCCCCACAAACTGCACACCCACCCACCCCCAACCCTACCGGCTCAAGCCCCTAACCCATAAACCATGGATTTTATCTAATTTCTACCCTCATACCCCCCCCCCCCCCCCGTAGCCTGCGAAAACTTTTTTACTACCCCGTCTAATGTGTCCATTGACATCCCCTCCTGATCGAACAGTTGTATCATCCACATACCCAATTAAAACTGGCCAAACCCACGCAACCTCACACCCTGGGTCCCTCTACGTGGACACATACGCTGCTCCACAATTATAAAAGGGGTCCTGTATGCACGCAAACAATAATTGTGACATAGGACACCCCTGCCTAATTCCCCTTTACCCATTACAATCTTCTCACCAATCGACCATTAATCTGCTGTACCTCGCTATTGCACCTCCATTACAACGCCTCAACCCAACCCCATATTTCATCCCCAAAAACCACATGACCCCTGAGGATGGCTTTTTTAATGCTTTCTATTCCACTCTATAGTATGCCCCTTGCCAATCGACGCTACCAACCTCCCTCCCTCCCCCCCCCTTTTGTCTCCACGAAAATCCCTAAGAAACCATTGCCCCTCCACCATGGACCTCCCTGGCAAACCAAACTGATTTTTTTTTGATTACTACCCGCCCCCACCACCCACTTGACCCGTATTTTCCCAAACAATCTTCGCAACAATTTTTAATCTGCGCATAACAACGAGATCGCCAGCCACTAAAGGGGGAAAGGGGTTTTTTTAGGCCAAAGGAAAAAAAAACGGGGGAAATGGAAAAGAAATCGTACCCCAAAAATCCAGTCATTCCTGGAGTGGAAACCACGTCGATGGCCTCCACCCAAATCAACAGATACAATACTAATGCCGGAAAAAAAATCCCCCCCTACCAAACATACCACCATCCGATAACTTTCTTCTTTGCAAATAACGGGGTCTAAAGCAAACAAACAACAATACCTTTCATCCCGTGGACTGCTTGCAGAGCAAGGCAATGTTCGGGGGCTTTCACTGAGACCCACATAAAGGATCACTTGGACAACGAAATATGGACCCCAAAGGTTACAACCTATACAGATGTGACAGAGTGAACGGGCAAAAGGGGGGGGGGGGTTGGCCTGTAAAATTGCAGAGTCACTTGTTTGCACAGAACTGCTAAATGCCTCAAATGATGTAGTGGAAGTTTTAGCAGTAAAGGTCGAGAACCAAAACCTAGTCATTGTGATAGTCTACAAGCCTCCGGATGCAACATCCAGCAATTCCAGGAACAGCTGTTAAAAATTGACCACTGTCTGGAAAACCTTCCAAACCCTGCACCCAACATTTGCTTCTGGGGGATTTCAATTAAGGCACCTAAAATGGAGGAAAATTTTTTTATTATTTTGGGGAAACACCAGGAGGGGCCCGAAAAAAAAACTTTTACATCTTTAATCACTGCCCAAATGTTTACACAATTTAAACTGGAAATTTAAAACCCCTCCTTCTCACATTACTTTATTAAAATCAATTCCCTCCTTCCCTAATCCTTCATAAATTAATTTGCACATCCCAAAACCCGCAGATTTAAAAATTTGACACACTCATTCAAAACCTCACCATCCCAATAAAACCGAAACCAACCCCTAACCCCTAACTAATTCCCAGCCACCACCCCACCCTTATTCCCTAGACGATAAAATCGGGGCACTCGTTTTTCCTTTTAAGTCCGAAACTCAAAAAATTAGTTGGAAAACGGGAATCCCCTCACCTAAAAAAACAACGAAGGGGATATATAACAAATTGAGAACTGACATCCAAAGCCAGCCTCCTTGCTAAAATCATCCCAAGTAACCAAGAACTTAAATAAATAAATCAAAAACCCGGTCCTTCCCTTTTTCCCAAATCCAAATCAACCAAATCCTTTCCCCATTAACATGGTTCCCCCAAAAAGCAAGGACCAAAGGTCAGTCCCAATCCAATATCTGTTTTCAACCCTCCAACTTTCCCTCAAAATTTATATTTTTTAACCCAATTTTTTTACCCAACCTTTTTTCCTGTTACCTTAATTTTCTTTCAACCACAAATTCATCCCTACTCTGCCCACCTTCAGAACTCGGCACAAGGAACGCAAAGAGCAACGTCCCTATTCCCCTTTTTACTTTATCTTTACCCAGCCGCAAGGATGCATTTACTTCTCTCAACCCCCCTTTTATATTTTAAACCAACCACGGGTGAATCAAAAATTTTTTTAAAGGAACAAAATTTTTAAACCTTTCCCACCATTTAACCTTTAGCCACTATCCCGAAAAATTTCATGCCCATAAACCCCCCCACCCCAAAACCTGGAACTCTGCACATGCCAAACCCTTCAAGCCTTTTCCATCCATAAAGGGACAAGGGCCTTTGCCCAAACTAAAACCCAATAGCACTTACAGGCAACAACCCCAACCCTAAAGCCCTTTTTTCTAAAACCATTCCCTTTAAAAAATTAATTTTTAAAAATCACCAACATACAGGAAACCCAACAGTTAAACCCCCAAAATTTTTTTTCCCTTCCCCTCCTTTTCAAAGGAAAATCTGACCGCCAATCCCTAGGACAACCCCAAATTAAATAATTACCAACATCAAAACTTCCCACCGTTTTAACATTTCTTTTACCCAACAAATCCCCGGGTGCTTTCCATTTGTCAAATTCCCCCACTAAAAAACGGTTTTCCTCAATTTAAAAATATTCCCCCTTAAAATTCCAAATCACAGCTTCCCTTTTTCTCAATTTAAAAAATTCCTCAAAATTTTCCCTTTCCCCCATTTTTTTCCCCAATATTTTTAAACTTCCTTTAATTTTTCCCTCCCTTTTTTTTTTACGGGAAAAAATCCATTTGTTTCTGGGCTTTTTTAAATTTTTAAATTTCTCACCCCAAAAACTTTTTCTTTATTTTCAAAAAAAATTTTGTTGTTTAACATCTAAACCCACTCTTCATTTGTTTTCCCCTTTTTACATTGTTTCCCCCACTCCCCTTAAAACTTCTCCTTTTTTTCATATACTTTTCCCCTCCTTGCATCACTTCTACTTTGAAAAAAACCTTCTATTGCTAATTTTTCTCCCTATACTCTTTTTTAAAATTCTTTCTTTCCCCAATTTCGCTCCTCTTCCCTCCTGCCCCCATTTTCCTGAAACCACAAACTTCTGCTGAACACTTTTAAAAATACTTTTTTAAAAACCTCCCCCCATCCCTTTCGACCCCATTGCCAATGCTCTCATTACCCCCTCTATCCCCCAAATGCTTTTTATTTTCCCCTTAACTCCCCTCCTCTTTTTGTTTAAAAACCTTTCACCTCTCTTTCCCTGAGCTTCTATTCCCCTTGTACCCCATCTACCTTTTACTTTTCAGTGTAGCTACAACTAGAAATTGATCTGTTATATCTGGGGCCCCCTTTCTATAAAACTTAAAAACCAAAGGGTTTTACTCAACGGGCTTTTATCTCCCAAATTTAATAATCCAAAAAAACTACTTTTCATTTCCCCCTACATCATTCGTGTTTTTACTTTTTATCCTCTTTTTTTTAAAAATATGTTTTTCCTAAAACTAAACCCCTTTCTATAAAAAGTTCAATAAAAGGGCTCCCTTTAATTTACCCCTTGGCCCCCAAAAAATTCCCTCCCACCCCCTCTCAAAATTTTTTCCCCTACTTTAGCATTAAAGCCCCCTACCACAATTACTCTCTCACTTGGTTAAAAGGGGCTCCTATACATTAATTAACACTCCCAAAAATCTCCCCTTTTTTCCTCTGCATTCCCCCTCTTCTCCAGGTGATCCACGCTTATTATAAACCACTTCTGCACCCAAACCCTTTTAATTTTAAATTTCCACAAAATTTTTTGAATTTAAAATTTATATTCTCTTTTTCCTTCCAAAAACTGATCTTTTAAAACTTTTACTGCTCCCCCTTTCCCTTTTGGCCTTAACTCTCTAAGATACCCCAGTTTTTAATCCCATTTTTTTCCCCCACGAAACTTCCTCCCCCCTTCAGCTTTTTTTTGCTTTGGGCCGGGGAACATCCAACTTCTTTTCTTTCTTAAAAATCGGGCCAATTTGTTTTTGTCATCCGCACTAAAATCCACGAAACATTTAAGAAAACCCAGTTTTAAAAAGTTTTTTTTTTCTTTTTTTTTAGAAATTTGTATAAAGGGGAAAGGGGGTTACTGCCCATTGCAGTAATAAACCAGGAGGCAGCTCTGATAAAAAATTCCACTAAACGCTACCCTTTTAAATCTCCCCAAAAAATAAATTTTAAACCAGCAAAAAATAGACCCTACTAGGTGGAAAAATTACACTAGCCCCTCATCTTCACTAACAATGATGATCGATAAGAAAAAATCCCCATATCAAAACTTATACTCAGTTTCAAAAAACTTAATTGAGGTTCAGTATGTATGCGGGGGACCCCCAAAGGCCGACATAATGAGATTAGTACGAGGGGAGCATTCCCCAAAATTTTCAACTTCAAAAACCCAAAAACAAAAAAGGGGGACAAAAAAACCCCAAGTCCAAACCCGAAAAAAAGCGGAAAGATATACAAAAGCAACACAGCCCCCCAACTTATGCCTAGAAAGATTAACCCCGGTGGCATCGATGTATAAAAAAAGGCTTTTTCCCTCTAAGAAAAAGGGGAGTAGATGTAAAAAAAAAAGGAAAAGGGCGCTCCCTTTACGGGGGGAGGGAAAAAGGGGAATTTAAAAAGAGCGGCTAAAAGAGGTCAATATATCTGAAATGGTGGGGGAAACACTGGTCAGAGAAATAGCAAGATCGAACTTAACCCTAAAGGGAATCCTTTGGGAGTCAGGAATCGCGGGAAAAAAACAAAAAAAGCCTTAAAATAAAATCGAAAGAAACCCAAAGTATTTCTTTTTCCAAATTCCCAATTCAAAATCGGGGAACAAGCCCAAAGTATTGGGCCCTACTTAAAAAAGATGGGCCCTTTCCCACGTTTGACAGAAGGGAAAATTTGATTGAGCCAAATCAAGTCCCAATATGACTCATTTTTTTTGAAAGGGCCGGGCGGGCCCAGACTGAGAGTCAAAGATCAAAAAGAATTTTTTGTGAGAGAGCCACAAAAAATTTTATTAACACAAGGGCCCATCCGATGTTATCCCCGACGCCAAATTACTTGAACAGGCGATAAAAAGACCTTTTCCCCCTGCCCCTTGCCCCAGGGGCCCGACTCTTGGGAAATCCCGTGTTCATCAAAAAACTGCAAAAAGCCCCTATCACGAGCCTTTTTCCTATGGAGAGGGGGGCATGGGGCACCGGGGGTCGTCCCACAGTTACTAAAAAAACGACCTGGCCCCCCCTCCCCAAAGGGGGCAGTAAAGCAACAGCAAAGAACTAAAAAGCCCAAAAAGCACTAACAAACCCCTATCTAAAAATCTTTGAAAGGGTCCTAAGAAGCAAAAATCACCCCGCATTAGAAAACCCCTCAGTTACACAAACCCCCGGGGAAAATGGGTTTTGAACGGGGCGCTCCTGTCTGTCTTTTAACTATTGGACCCCTACGACAAGGGCCCAAATTTCAAATAGAAGACAAAAAAAAATGCGAGTAATATATACGACTTTGCAAAAGCTTCGACCCGTGTGACCATGGGTAAAAGCGGCACAAAATGCGTGGGTAAAGGAATAACCCGGAAAAGTCGGTCGATGGATCTATAAATTTCCCCATAAAAAGAACACAAAAAGGTAGTCGTTTAACAGAGTAAAGTCCCAGGCAGGTACGGTTTAAAAGCTCTGGTTCCCCAAGGGACAGTACTCGCTCCCATCTTGTTTCCCCATCCTTATATTTTGGGCTAGACAAGGGTGTCGCCACGCACGTGTTTCCTTTGCAAAATGACAAAAGGAAACTGCATGGGCAGTGGGTTTTCCTTTTCAGGGGGAAATGCAAAACTCCCGGAGCATCAAAAACCCCCAAAAATTTCAGTGGGCTGCAGAAAAACAAAATTTAAATTCAACGATGAGAAAAATTTTTCAATTACTAAAATTTTGGTTAAAAATGAGGAAAATTAAAAAATTTATCGGGGGGACCCAAAAAAAATTCTGGCCCCAAAATAGAGCGAAACACCAACGTCAAAGGGCCTGGGGGATCATGTTGGAGGATTTCACCTTCAAAGGGGCCCCTAAAATTTTTATCAATTTGATCTGCTAGAAAAAAGACGGATGGATAATGAGAACCTTCAAAAATAGGGAGGGGGAAACCCATGGGTGGGCCCCCTCTTCAGGTAATTGGGTTTTATCTAGGCTTTGGGTTTTTGCTGAAATCTAACAGCACCCTTTTAAGGCAGGTGAAATTTTGGGCCCACCTAGAAAAATGTAAAAGAGAACTTTCACGGCACGCAAAAAAAACGGAGATAAAACCCCCTCAATTATTTGGGGGCGCTTGAGGTTCCTAAACCTTTTATTCCCCGGAACGAGGAGGGAGAGAACAGATTTATTACACCTGAAAAAACCCAGGGGCTAGTATTTAACTTGCACACGAAAATCCCCTCACTACGAAAGCAAAAGACTTGGCAGGCGATGGGACCAAACCCCCCCAAAGAAAAGCAGGGGGGTCACTAAACCGTTTAAAAGAAACCCTAAATAAGGTTTATGGGGGCCCAAAAACTGTTCAACTGCCTCCAGGGAACATAAGGGGGTTTTCCCAAAAGTCCCCCGGGGAGTCTTCAAACCCGGGGACTGGGGCAAGGCCCTAAAATTTGTTCCGGATCAGGGCCCGGGGTTTTGGTCGTTTCGTTGGTTTGCGTGCAGCCCGCAGCAAAAAGCCTGGTTTTTCAGGCTCTGATCCCCAGGAGGGGCCCGGTCTCAGGGCCGGGCCGCGGGGGCGTTGACCCCCGGAACCTCTCCAGATTCAGATAGTTGAAATTTTTTACATAATTTTATTGTGGTTTTAAGAAAAATTCAAATTCGGGATAGGTTCTTTTAGAAGGTTTAAGGGCCCACCTTAGCAACAGGAGACAATTTGTCAAAACAAAAAAAACGGAATCAAAAACCCCCTCCCCCATAAAATGTGGAGTTCCCCCAAATTAGTTAGGTTTGTTAAAGATTAGCCCGGGATTCTCCCGGCCCCGGGGGCCCTTTTCCCAAGTGGTGGCCCCGGCCCCTTTGGGTCCCTCTTTAGGGGGGTGTTTGAGACCTAAGTCCCCCCATGGGGGAGGCACAATTCCTTTCCCCATTTTTTTGGGGGCCAACTGGTTTCCCAGGCCTTTTTCCCCAAGTAGGCCTCTTGGTTTTGCCATCCCGCCCCCAAGGGGGCAAAAGGGGAAAGACAGTCTTGTGAGCCCAAAGGCTCGGACTCAGGCACCCAACCCCACCCTAGAAGGGTTAAAGGGATGGTGTCGATGGTTTTCCCCCAAATTAGTTTGTTTTTTAAAGATTAGCCCGGGATTCTCCCGGCCCCCCCCTTTTTTCCCAAATGGTGGCCCCGGGTTTTGGGTCCCTCTTTAGGGGGTGTCTGGGACCCAAAATCTCCCCTGGGGGAGGGGACAAGTTTCCCCCCTCTCTTTTGGGGCCCTCTGTCCCCCCGGCCTAGCCACAAGGTTTGGCCTCTCTGGTCTGCCATCCCCGCCCCCAAGGGGGCAAATGGGAATTTACAGTTTATGACTAAAGGTCGGGGGTCAGGCACCTACCCTTCCCCGAAGGGTTAGGAAAGGTTTTTCGATGGTTCCCCCAAGGTTAGGTTAAAGGAAAAAATCAGCCGGTTTTCCCCGGCCCCGGGGCCCTTTTTCCAAGTGGTTTGGCCCCGGGCCCTTTGGGTCCTCTTTTGGGGGGTGTCGAGACCTAAGTCTCCCATGGGGGAGGGGACAAGTAACCCCCTCTCTTTGGGGCCAAACCCGTCCCCAGGCCCCAGCCACAAAACTAGGCCTTCTGGTCTGCCCCTCCCCCCCCAAGGGGGAAAAAGGGGGGGCAAATCTTATTTAGCTAAAGGGGTCGGGCCAGGCACCTACCCCCCCCTAGAAAGGGGTTAGGAAAGGTGTCGTTTAGTTCCCCCAAAGTTTATTATTTTATAAAGATTCGCCGGTAATTCCCCCGGCCCCCGGGCCTTTTCAAGTGGGGGCCCCGGCCTTGGCTCCCTCTTTAGGGAGTGTCTGGACCTAAGTCTCCCTTTGGGGGGGAGGAAAGTACCTCTCACTTTTGGGACCAACTGTCCCGGGCCTAGCCACAAGCTAGGCCTCTTGGTCTCCATCCCCCCCCCAAAAGGGGGCAAATGGGAATGACAGTTTATGAGTAAAGGCTCGGGTTCAGGCACCCCCTACCCTAGAAGGGTTAGGCATGGTTTTCGAGATTTTTCCCAAAGGTGTATTTGGCCCCTTACTATTTTTTTATGTTAGGGTCAATGGATTATGGTGGATTATGTACAAGTTTTTTTCCTTTGATGGTATATCGTGTGAACCTACCCCCCCCCCCCCAAAAATTCAGTTAACTAAAAACTAACAGTCCAAAAAAAATTTGTGCGCCGTATTGTGGGTGCTTCCAATCAATACTGGTTTGGTAGATATGGATAAGATTGTGATGTCGATGGCCCCAAACCCTTTAGTGGCCCGGGGTGGTGAAGTTTTTTCTATCTCACGGGGGGATACGGTAAACAATATAAGGGTTGTCTCCCAATGAGATTACTTGTATGATTAATGCTGAAAGGTACATAAGGTAATACCCCCAGAAAAAATTTTTCCATACTGCCCACTGGTCCTTCCTGAAAAAACGGATGCAATCAGTGAAAAAATTAATTAATTAATTACTTTAAAAATTAAGTGACTGATTGAGAAAGTGGGTTAAGAGAAAACAAAAATTTTTCGATGTGTGGTGGATGTAATTAAACCCAGTTAATTGCTAGCAATGTTGGCTGGTTTAACAAGAGTAAAGTGCAAGAATTACTTTATAAGGGCCTACTTAAGTTGTATAATCAGTGTTAAAAATTCACTAACCTACTGGGTTGATGGGGTTTTTTTTTTTTTTTTTTATTTTATTTAAAACCAAAAACAGTTTAACATAAAAATTAAGAAAAAAGTATGGAACCTAAATCAAAATTTAAATGACAAACGGATTGTACCCACATGCTCGCAAGAGTTACAACAACAACTTACATGTAAAGTAAAAGGCACAAGTGCAAACTAATGTGAATTTATTGTGGCAACGTTTTTGCCTCCCGGAGCTTTATCAAGCCATTACAAACAATACATGGGGCACAGAAGGTATTAAAGGCTAGAGTGAGGTGAATATAGGGGTACCATTTTGATGTTCACTAGTGGTAGGGAGTGTAGTGTAGTAGTGGTTGTACAAAAGTAATACAAAATGGTAGAACAATTTAAATTTGTACTTTTGTCAAACCACTATATACTTTTTTATACCTGTGAAACGAAAAGGTCCTCATAGTTTCACCCCACTCTGAGCCTTTATATACCTTCTGGTCCCTGTTTGTTTGTAATGGCTTTATAAAGTCCTGGAGGCGAAACGTTTTCCACATAAATGTCACATTTGTTTTCACTTGGCCTTTTACTTTTAAAATTTTTCGGTAAATTTACCCCAAATTTTTTTACAACAATTACATCAAGAACATAAATAAAAAAAAAAAAATAAAAGTCACAGGTTCAGAATTTCTACAAAACCTTGCATATATATAAATTTACATATAAATGACATTGCCCAAAGGGTTCAATCATTGAACATAAAATATACAAAGAAGTTATATGAGTTAAATCCCCTCCTTTCACATTAATCAAAAAACCAAAACCTTACATCATAATCTGATACATAATCTACATCTTATCCCTAACAATACAGCTGAACATATCCCAAACATAAAATAAACAGAAAAAAATACAGCTTAGAACACAATAACAAGCTCTATACTGTTACAATACACCCATATACAAATTTCAGACAAATGGACTACGTCACAAAAACTGTCCTAGATATGTCTGTTTTACCATACAGACTAAAACTTAACATCAAGAACTTGCATGAACCCAAACCGGTATCAGGGTACAGAACCCTAATTATAAACTTTAAAAAAAATCAATCATGCATATATAAAGTATTACAAACGTCTGACCATGACAAAGGCTCAATACAATAGAAAGAGATATATATTTATATATATACACAATACACAAACCCCCACACCCACACCCACATTCACACACACACCCACACGTACACACAAAAAATTTTTACAAAATCACATTAATCAGATGCACTGTATGCACAATGCAAAACAGTATATAAGTATATCTCTTTGTGCAAAAACCCAGCACGTAAACATAAATACAAAATAAAAACCACTTCATGTCGCAAATAACTTATTTCTCAAGAATCATGTTATACAAGACTGATACACATCATAATTTATAAAAAAAAAATCTACTATATTATACCTACATTTGAAAAGTGTTATATCTACCATAACGAGACCTTGAGCTCTACATCCACACTTGGATGCCAATAAAGTCCAATGAAAACCAGGAAACCATTCCAAACCCACATTCACAACCTCTCACGACCCCCCCCCCCAGGGAGGCGAGCCCGCTGTTTCCCCCTGACTCCCCCCAACCTATGAAACCCCTTCACTCAAATCATTTTCCAATCACAGATTTACGAGAATCCCTAACGTTAGCATTCTATACCCCTCTGAGAAAGCCTGACCCCACCTCCTCCCAACAAATCTCTGTTACACACTCACTATAGAACGTTACCGCAAAACCTTTCTTTCTCCTCACATCCCCCTCCCCCTCACACCCACGAATATTTATTAATCTCCAGATTAATCTAAAGCCTTTTGACCCCTCGTCTAAACCCCCCCATATTAGACTTTGAGCACCAAAACCGACACCCCCACGGCCCCCACCCCCTGTACCAACCCACTTAACCCGACCTAACCTCCTCTAGCCCTTCCAAAAAAATAAAAATACATGGCGCTGTTATCCCCTCCACAGATACCACCCCCCCCCCTCTACAACCTGTCTGTTTGTAAAAATCTCACCAGACGGGGGGATCCCATGCAGAAAACGAAACTCACCCACGCGCCCCGGGGTTTTTAATTCAATTTATAAATCTAAACCAAATACTCTTCCACGCATACATGGGAACAAAAACCCCAACTGGGACAACGCACCTACTACAAGTAACCTAACAAAACCTTATACGAACCTTTTTTAGTTCCCCCAACCAACATCACAGCCCTCAAAACATTTCACATTCCCTCAATCCCTTCCTCATACCCATCCCAGCCTGTCGTGTATCCTTCCCAAACGCCCCGCTTCAACCCTCAGCAACCTTCCCATTTAATAAACACACATTTTGCCCTCCGTCTCAATCCAACAACCCCAAACCCCCCCTGACTTACAGGTAACATTTAAAACCCCCCTCCTAAACAATCACAACTGAACCCCATTAAAAAATTTTTACACCCGTCTTAGTTCCCCAATCG
>NC_069444.1:4798423-4828776 GCF_026875155.1 Cherax quadricarinatus | reverse complement strand
TTTAAAAAAAAAAAAAATTTGTCCATGCAACCCTTCTTAGTGGCGAATTTACAAAATTAGTACGATTACTAAAAAAAAATTAACCCCCAGTATTTGCTCAATCTACTTAAAAAAAAGGGCCCCAAACCAGACTTTTTTTTCTGGATTTTGCCTTCATCTCTCCACCACTTTATTAAACGGAAGCAGAAGAGCCCGAACAGGTTGATACATACACAAGTTGAGGACTGGTTTTTGGGGAAATTTTGTATTGAAACAAATATGATTGGTAATGCTTGCTTTTGGTGGACTTGCCTTCGTGTTCAAAAAGTAAATCTAAAATTAAAAAAATAAGGCATCGTTAGATAATCATTAAGAGAAGAAAAATGGGGCTTTCGTCTGTATCCGGTATGACGGGTCAGTGGTGAACTTGAGATGCAAGTAGAATTTTTCTCATTTTTTTCCAGATGTGTTTATATTACCTGTCAGATAATAAGGTGCGAGTATTCTTTCCAGAAAGTGCTTAGAGAAAAGACCTCTGTGGTGTTCGGATATTCTGAATTACATATCAGATGATCTTAACAGTGAAAAGGCAGCCTTTAGTAGGATGTAATTAAACCACCCTGTTAAAGTTACCTAAATTCTCTTGTCTTATTGGGTATTAGGGTGAAGTGTTATACTTTGCTAAATAGCTTGCTCTGTAACTTTGAGTATTATTACATTCATGGGGTTATACAGCGCCTGGGGATATGGAAGACATTCAATTTTCGATTCAAGGAGTTCGAGCAGAGGTCCAATTCCTTAGATAAAGAATCCCTCACGAACATCAAGGAACCTCTCTTGAATAAGCTATGAGGAGCGTTTTTTTCATTTTAGAAACAGTAAAGAGTGGTTAAGTGGTTCTGTCTCAACGGAGAAAAAGAATTTTTTTCATGAATACAAAAATGAATGCGAAGTGACTGGGGTAGCGAATAGAAAAAAAACATTAGCAAAAAGCGAGAAAGATGGATTGGGGAAAAAACTGGAGAAAGACACTGCTTTGCTGTTTTCCAGAACGTGTATGCAGTGGTCGATGAGGGAAGGGTTTAAAAAAAGTTTCTACAAATAAAGGAAAGGGATATATTCATTGTTGGGGACTCGCAAATGAGGACACGTGTAACAAGGACAGGCAGGCGAAACAGGGTGCTTTCCTGGAGCTGGGTAGGGGATGATTTTAAAGCAGTTTAGATAACTTGTGTCAGGTAATGGGAACAGCCCCATTATCTCCCTCAGTGCTGGAAGAAATGTTAGGAGATGCAGGAGAGGTATGCTTGCGAAGTACAGGATAGTTACTTTATTTAAGTAGGTCAAAGAAAGGGATCCCCAATTAAAGTAGCATTTACGTAGAGGAGTAGGTAAATGAATGAATGTCTAAGGCAATTGGTGTAAATTGGCTAGAGCGGTAAACCGCAAAGAAATTACATTCCATTCACTGACACCTGAGATAATTTCTACAATAAACACATGTATGCAAGGGATGGGGTGCATATTTTCCCCGCAGGGGTGATAGCGTTAACCAGCTACTGCTAAAACGCATAATAATTAAAAACAAGAAGAGATAGAGGTATGAGTGGAAACAAAAAGGGTTTACGTTTTCTTGGAAGAAAAAGAGATTTGCCAAGATAGTTCAGGAAAAAAAAAACAGAGCTGGGTTACTTATAATGGCAGAGGAATTGGTCTATTAACAAAGCTGCGGCGGGAGGTGAGGCAAAAACTTCCTTAAAACCCCGTTGAGTGTTTATAGGTCCTCAACTCTTCATCGCCCTCCTCCGTGCATAAGGGGAATTACAAATCTTTGGATGTTTTCAAGACGGATCTGAACAAGTTTCTCAAGTAAGTTCCTGCCAACTAGGATGTGGTTCGTATGTTGCTGTTGCGGCCAGCAGTGACAGCCTGGTTGTTAGGCCCTTTTCCCCCTAGGGTTGGTATGGGACGGGGGCCCCCGGGGGGTTACCCGGGGGTTACCGGAGGTTTTCCGGGGGGGGGGGGGGGGGTCCACGCCCCCCCCCCCCCCCGATGGTCAGGGCCTGTCAACTAGGTTTACTGCTGGGGCACGCAGTCCCAGTACGAGCCCCAGCCCCCCTGATCCGGACCGATTTAGGATCTTTCCCCTCTCTCTTAAGAACATAAGAACATAAGAACGAAGGAAAAAATGCAGAAGGGTATGGCCCCTGCGGGCGGGGCCAAGTTCCTCCGGCTTAAGCCAAAGCACCCAACTAGTCAGGGCAGGTCACATTGAGGGAGAATATTTACAGTAAAAGAGTCCGTGGAAGGAAAGAGGGAAATGTTTGAGAGTATATGTGATACCAACACTCTGTTATGGGTAGAAGCATAGGTGATGAATGTTGCAATATGGTGAAGACTGGAGGGCTGTGGAGATGTTATGTCTCAGGGCAATGTTGTTGTGGTGTGAGATATATATGAGAGAATTCGTAGTTTAGTTTGCGAAGTTTGGAGGAGGTGTGGATTACCAAAAACTTTATCCAGAGAGCCTGAGGAGGGGTTGTTGAGGTGGTTCGGACATGTCAAGAGAGAATAAAACCAAAACAGAATGACTTCGAGAGATATTTAAATCTGTATGGAGGGAAGGCGGGGTAGGGGTAGGCCTAGGAAAGGCTGGAGGGAGGGGGGTGGAAGGAGGTTTTTGTTGTGCGAGGGCTTGGACTTCCCAGCAAGATGTGTGGGTGTAATTTATAGTGACTGTGAATGGAGACGAATGGTTTTGAATACTTGAAGTGCTGTTGGAGTGTGAGCAATGTAACATTTATGAAGGGATTCAGAGGTAACCGGCAGCCGGACTTGGAGTCCTGGTGAAGGGAAGTACAGTGTCTGCACTCTGAAGGAGGGGTTGTTAATGTTGCAGTTTAAAGCATTTTCTTTTCGAGCCACCTGCCTTGGTGGGTATTCAGCGATTGTTAATAATAAACATAAATATACTAGGTCTTACTTCCAGACATAAATGAGGAAGACTCAAAAATTCATGTGTGACATATTTACTCTGGATGTGCATCACTTCTAGACAGCATGCAAAGGAATTTGGCAATTTTTAAATGACTTGCCCTCAAGAAGGCACTGATGAGGGTGAGGGGCTTCTTGATTCAAGAAATGGATTATCCGCATCTTCCTTGATTTGTTTTGCAGTGATCGTTACAGTAGCAGATAATTCCTTAACCAGCAAACTACATTTTTTCTGAAGCAACTGACTCGGTGAATTTTTTGTTCCATATTTTGAAGTCCCTTAAATTAAGGGCTTACATAGGTGTTGCATCTTTTTGGGCAGGAAAAAGAAATTAAATATTACTAGGTACTCCACAGTCAGCATACTTGGACAGTGCACTTTATTTTTTTTAATATAATAATATTTTTCCGAGTATTGTGCACCAAGATTTTTTTTTTTCCCAAAATGGTCTGCTGTGTGATTATGTATTTTTCTAGATTGTTCGTAGTTTGTTAAGTGCTATCCCCTTAGGGTTTTACAACAAAAAAGCAGAGGTGAAAGAAATGATAGAGAGGGGAGGTGAGTAAACATATACACTACGAACTCTCCGACTTACCGACGCTGCTCGTCTTACGGACCCACTCAACTTTGCGCACGTGTTTTTTATGCCAAATTTCTGGGGAAATAAACAACTATTTGTGTTTGTTACACAGTGTTTATCCTTAAACCCTTACAGTATAAAATACAGTACTAACACATAAAATGCTAAAAGTAAAACATGAAGTTACCAAAAATAAAACAATAAAATAAAGACATTACAAAAATGTTTTGTTGATATTCAGTAGTAAAGTTCGACTTACGACCATTTCGACTTACGATCGGTTTCTTGGAATGACTTGATCCTAAGTCGTAATGGTTAGGTGTTGTAATTGGTAAATTACTTCGTTACTTCACTTGGTAATATATTACTACAATCATTTTTTTTATGGGAACATAACAGAACTGTAGTGTTGGAGAGGCACACTGTAGTAAGGCTAATATCACAAGCTAGGCAGTACCTACTTGAGTTCATTTACTTTCAACTTGTGCAGCTTTTTTCTTTAACTTATTTTAACCCTTTCAGGGTCTAGAGGACCTCTCCAAAACTTGTTCTCAGAGTCGAAAATTTTTTCGGAAAAAACAAATTATTTTTTCTTATGAAAAGATAGAGAATCTTTTCCCGATCATAATAACACCCAAAATTTGAAATTTGATGAAAAAACTTACGGGAATTATGCTCACTCGCGAAGTTAGCAGAACTCTCGCGATTTTATGCATCGGCGGATTTTGCCCACTTTGAGCCCTATTTTTGGCTAATTCTAGTGTACTAGTCGACAAAAATCATAACTATTTTGCTAGAACTCCATTTGTTTCTATCGACATGAGTGCAAGGAATTCCACCCATGACGATTTCAAACTATCAATAAACGCGTGTCAGAAATTAGACAATTTTGCCAATTTCACACAAATTGCAAAAGATGCCAATTTCCAAATAGGGTCCAGAATAAACAAGAAAGACATTCCTGGCACTTAAAATAACATTTTTCTCTGTTCATAGTCATGTCCCCAAGGCCCTTCTTACATTTCTTTTGCTTTCCACTTCGAATTTTTATTCTCACAAAAATAGATTTACTGTTATGCGAGACTACTGTATTAGAGTAGAAATGGTTAAATAATATCAGCGCACTTGTGAAAGATTATTAGACTCACAGTTGACGCTGTATTGGACGCCGGGCATGTTTTGTTTACTTTTGAACTTTTGGCAAAAATCAAAAAATTTCTGATACGTTGAGCTCAATTTCAAGGTACACTTTTCAGTGTGAAACATAATCAAAATTGTCTCAATTCTGTGATAATGTCTTCCATTCTATAAAAAGAGACAGGGAAAAACCTAGAATACAACCATTAAATACCATACGAAATTACTCAGTGCAAAGTCACTGTTTTAAATCAAAAACATGGTCAAAGGTTTTTTTTTTATTATGCCTTGTGGCTGCAGGGATTTTTTTTATATGCGCACACTGACCAACATAGACCCATTCTTTCATTGTAGGCCCTACCAGCTTTCTCTTGCTTAGATTGAGGGTGCTAGAATTTAGGTGTACTAGTACGTCAATAACATGTGGCATAAGCGTACTAGTTTGTCGAAACCCTGAATGGCGTTAGCTACTGCAATGTATTTGCTTCAGTAATGATACTTCTGCTAAACTAGAGCTTTCATATATTTATGTTAAGCAGTTCTCCCCTAACATTTTCAGCACCTTAATTATATCATCTTTATTTACTTCTGTCTTCCATTTATATACTGTAATCAAATCATGTCCTCACAAAGAAGCCTAGGGTTCCATCCCAGAAGAAACAAGATATGTGGGTAAGTCTCCAAACACCTAGTGCCCAAGTTTCCTTAGCAGTAAATACAGTAGATAAGATTTTGTTCAGATTTTTAACATGAAGGAGTTAGGCCCACTTTGGATAACCCAGTAAAGTCTGTGTCATCAGGGACTGTCAATCAGGGTGTGAGCCTTCCCCTTCCCCCAACAGTTGATAAACAACTAGGCACATACTGCTAAGTGAACAGGGGCAAAAGGTGTAAGGAATACAAGTGATTTGAAAGGATAATCATGGGCTTGGCATCTCTCGTTTGAAAGTTCTCATTATCCATCCTATCATTTTCTTTTGCACGTGCGATGTGGCACTGTTGTGATCTTGAAAGGGAGATCCTCAGACATTGCTACTCCCAGGTGTTGTCTCGCGGTGTTCATTCGTTATGTTCTTACAGGGACATGCCTGATGAATGACCAACATAACAGGGTACAAAATTATTCAACACTGATAAATAAGCAGGGAACTTAATTTGGTTGGGTGGTAATGGTAATTTAAGAACAACGTAAGTGCTGCATCACGAAAATAATAGAAAGACGGGGGCAAACACGCTATCTGCTTGGGAGAGGAAAGGTTCTTCACTTGACGTGAAAAGTGAATTATTACGATTGAGGGCAGTTTCGAGCCTAGATAGCTACTACGGTTTACACTTTTTATGTGACGAATATTGTGAAAGCACTTCAGTAGATTCGGAATTGTAAAGATCTCTTCGATTCGAAAATGTAGTTTTAATGAATTTTTAATTTCAGTCAGTTCAACTGGAACAATTTGTGTAGGAAATCTAGAAGGAAAAGTCTAGCGACTTCCTCGGGGTATTCAGACTTTTTTTTTACAAATATGTTTACCGAACCAAACTAGAAAAACAGTTTCCTCGGACAAACAATGTGTCCCTGATAAATAATCTTAAGATTATTGAAGAGGTTTTTGAAACCAACGAACTCACAAAAAATTCACTTGGTTTCATATCTCAAGGAAATACCTTACCGGATTATATGGGGTTAAGGGACAGTTGGCTAGTGTAAAACTAGGGTAACACGTTTATGGAGGACTTGGACCAAGAAAGGTGGGGAATGTTCGGTTGCCAATATGAATTTTCGGTGTTTGTACAGTCTGACCTATGTATCATACGGAAAAAAAACTGACCTTGAATGGATAAAAAAAGAGACTGAAAAATTGGAATAAAAAAAAATGACATTTACAGCGCAAATCAGTCAACTGTCTAGTCCTGTCTCTCTCTCCCCACTCAGCGAGGTGGGGTGGGTGGCCGCACCTGTCAAGTCAGTATGTCCAAGTCGCGTGTAGTGTCTCCCGTTCTGCGAGAGTGGGTGCGGTGGTTCAGTCTCTGCATGTTTAGGTCCCGTGCGGTATTGTCTTCCCCACCTGCTCAAGGCACGCTGTTCACTCCTTGGCAGGATTTGTTTCTTTAATTCATAATCGTAATACAGTAGTTGAGGATGGGCCGTCGCTCCATTTAGACTGAAAACTGGTGGTTGTTAACCAGCAAATGAATGGAGTGGACCAATTAAACTAAGATGGTATATAGATAAAATAAGTCTTTACACTGGCATTTAATACTTTATCAAGACTTTCATTGATACAATAGGCTTTATTACTGCTGCTAATAATGCATAATATAGAGGGCTAAATATATATACAGGCATATAATGACAGGAAGCGAGACTGAAGGTTGGTTATTGAGTGAGTGTAAAGAGGCAGGGTGCGCGGAGGTAACGCGGGCAGAAGGCAGATGTGTGTCTGGTGCTTGCCATAACACAAACCACCCCCCTGCCAGCCAACCTGTCTCCCTCCTCCCCATCATCATGATGATGCGCCTCACACCAACACTCACGTCCGCACTTTCCTTACTCACACCAACACCTCCCAAACACTGCGATATTCTGGGGCAGAGGAAAAAAGTAATATGGCATGCAAAATTAGCAAAGAATATGGGAAGAGAAAAAAATAAAAAGAGGATACAGCTGGGATACGGGAGCGCACCCTATTTATGTATATATCTACCTGTAGTGGTTCCTCGGATCATCTTCTTCCTCAGTCCGGTCTTTGACTAAGTTCCTGCTTGGTAGCTTATTTGCCAGACTGTTGATGCATTGCAATTTGCAGTCAGTGTAGACACCACACCTCAAAAGACCTCAGGTCAGCTATGCTGCGATTGTTAGTTCATCTTAGTGTGTTGTATTAATTATATCATTGGGAAGCATTAAACCTCTTTGAGCTTCAGAGGGAGTGCCCCGAGATGAGAGTATCACATGTTTGAACTATAGAATGGGAAGGCTGCCTTCAAATTCCTTGGAGTTTTATGATACCTTCCCCAGTATCAGGTTTCGCTGGTGTAAATTATGATACGTTTATCGCCTGTGCTCTCATCATTGAGTATGTCATAGCTTTCGTTGTCCCTACGCATGAGATTGGATTCGAGCGGATCAATATTTTACCTAAGATTTTAACTGTGAAGTTTCAGTAGTTTTTCTACTCCCGTGACTGGCCCTATGGCCAGTCCTGCTCCTGGATGGCTCGCCTGGTCAATCAGGCTGTTGCTGGATGCAAGCCTGTCATCCATTATAACTGGTTGTCTGGCAAATTACGAGGTAAGGGTTTTATTTGTTCTTAAAAGATCCCCCTAGCTGGCTCCAGCATTATTCTGTTACCTGCTGATAGTTTGTTGAGGAACTGGGGGGACCATGGGTATTTATAGTGTCTGTTATTACCATACATTGCTTTTCATGGGGTCTATTTTTACACTTTCCATATCTTTAATCCAGTACGTTGGTTATGGTACGTGTGCAGGTATCGTCCAATACTGTTTGCGCATCTCTTGCTTTTTTTCAGAGTCATTTCCTCAGTTGCGCACGCCGCGCAGCATTCCCTGTAGTTTAAATGCTTTCTTTGCAAATTCTCCAGAAGTGGAATTGAGTTATATGGAGACTTTAATGAACACTCTCATATTTCCCCGTACATTTAGGTATAGTACATTTTAAACACGTTAATTTAACTTGGAATTTCCAGTATGAAAAAGATCTTACTTCTTGCCAAATTATCGTTTATAAGCTATGTGATAACAGTTTACGCAAAAGCGAAATCGGTTCCGTAATTTCAAACTAATAGGACTCGATGTGAAAAGGTAGGTAAACGTGATTCCTTAAAAACAGTCGAACAATGTCCTCACCATCAAATTTCCGCCCATATCAGCCCTGGACGTCAATTAGAGGGAAAATTGTTTAGAATCTATATGCATATATAATTAGAAGCCTCACCTTGATTAACGAATTCTCAAACGGCTCTCGCCAGAGGCAGATCTGCCTGACAAATCTAGTAGTGACTCAGTAAAGCATTTGTGGCCGTGTGGACCACGAAAATTAGCGTGATGGTGTATAGGTGGACAGAAAGACACATGCAATATACCGTAATACGTTATTGACAACGGTTTCGCCCAAATAATGAGCGTTTATCTCTAGAAGTAAAACATCTCAAAATGTATGACTATTTCAATAAGCTTTTGCAAGAGTGTCCACAAAAAGCCGTGGCAGCACATGACATTGGGGAAATGTTTTATCAGAGTAGAGGCGAAACTGACAAATCGGCAGCAAAAATGGGGTAAAAATTGGAAAAATGACAGGCGGCGTTCCATAAGGATCACTTTTACGCTCCTCTGTTCATAACTTTACGCATAAATTACCTTGTCGTGGGTAATAATGGTGACAATGAATAAATTGCCGATACACTAAAAAAACAGGTGTATAATAAATTCAGAGGAAGATACATGACGACTTCTAACGAAGGTTTGACGAGTGAATGTTATATATCGTCTGTGTATGAAGAAAAAACTCAGCATTATTTTTTTTCAAATCTTCCTGAAGTTCAGTGGTATCTTCGCTGGATCTATTAATCGACCTATTTTTTGTGTATTCGGAAAATTTATTCATGGCTATTTATTCCCTCGGGACGGTCATGTATGTAATTATGAACAAGAAGCCTAAAAGTGAACCGGATATCTAATGGTGTGGTCTTTAGCACTTGTGTCCCATAGCCTCGATCGCAATTGTGCTTTAGCAATTGTGTCCCTTAGCTCGATCGCTGTGGTCTTTAGTCACTTGTGTCCATAGCTCGATCGCTGTGTGGTCTTTAGCACTTGTGTCCCATAGCATCGATCGACTGTGGATCTTTAGCACTTGTGTCCATAGCTCGCGATCGCCTGTGGTCTTTTAGTCACTTGTGTCCCATAGCTTCGATCGCTGGCGCACTCAGCTCATCATACTGAGGTCCGGAGTTGGAATTTCTCTCCGGTACGGGCTAGAAACATGCGGGACGTGTTTCATTAAGACACATGCTAGTCGTATGTGTGGGTCGCTACTGTGGATAAAAACTGACCTTATTTACCGAAATGCTCAGCATAACAGCAGACTTTCTATATAGTAGTATGTCTCACTGATGTCAGCTAGTCCTTCTGTGATACCTTTGTATCTGTACTTGTCAGAAAATAAAAGATATTATTTACCATGAATATAAGGAGCCAGGTGCTGTACACTCCAAAGCAGCACACACCGCACCCAACGATCTCAGAGGATCTGAGGAAAGCTCTACAATGCTACACTAACCACTAACATCCCAGTCACTAAAAACTTAACTATGTTTAAAGTAGGCAACAACCATGTTTACTCAACATATTGAGACGTAACCCTATTGGACCTATGTTAAAAAATTTCTGCAGAAGAAACTCGTAGAAATTTTAAGAATACTTAAATCTATAATTCATCTCTGCTAAATGTACAAATAATAATCGTATTTGTACTGACCTATTAACAATATTGATTTTGCGAGTTATAATTTATAATATAATAACTTAAGCGTTAAACCCGAATAAAGGGACTTACAGCTCATCCATTAATATAATTTTTACTGATCGTATTAACAAAATTATTTGAATTATGTGAGTTAGTATTTGATAAATAGTTGTATTGATATAATTGTGTTCTGTATCGATTTATTGAAAAAGCTACATGAACGGTCAATCTCATTTCTAAATCTTAAATTATCAACAATTTAAACCCACTGCTGTATTGTTCTGTTTTGGTTCGATATTTTTATCACCTTCATTTATTCCTGTTTTCTTTTTGCACACTTCATCATGGACCCGGAGTCTAGTTCTTACCGGAGTGTTCTGTTAGTATAATTTCGAATGTATTCCCATGTTATAACCTAAAATTCTTTATTACACAAACGTAATGATTTTTTCTTCATGGCTGGAGTAAATATGGTTAATAGTAACTGAATGGGTTAGCAAATAATAGAGCTTACTCAAAATAGAATAAAAAAAACTTCATCAGGCCGAAATGTAATTAATCCACCACAAAAGTGTCTACAATACAGACATACTCCGAGTTGATTATATATTATTGGGGGAGCACTAAATCCGTGGGGATTATTACAGCGCCTGTGGGACGAGGGGAGTGCGGAAGGCCATTGTCTACAATTCAGGGAACTGGAGCACAGATCCAAATTCCCCATGATCTAAGAGTGTCTCGCCAGCGTCAAGGATCTCCCTGAGGGGTCATTAGTTTGAGAAATAATTAGCACACACACCATTCAGATAAACTCTCAACGGCACTTCTTAAGTAAGTTTCCTCGCAAGCAATTACAATGTTAAAATATTTCTCGTTAGTAGTAGCAATTTCAGGGGAGTACTATACTGCCGTCTTGTCATATGTGTGATATATAATAAATATTTATATATTTATATATATTAAGTGATTTTATATATTATATATCTTATAAATTATTTAATGGTACGTGACTGCGAATAGGGCAGCTTGCGATACTGGCTTAAATAGCAACGCTCATATGCAATTTAGGACCAAGCGAAAATTTGTGTATGCAATAATTCCCAAAATCATTCTAGAACTAAACGAAAATAATATATAGTTTCCTGTGTTTGTTTAGTATTTAAATTATTGTTAATAAAATCTAAAATATATTTTGTTGAGCTAGGACTAAATAAATTGTTCTTTGGTTATAATAAGGTTAGGTAGTAAGTTTTATAAGATTCTTTTGGTGCAAAATTATAAGATTTTTGTACTCTTGTAACATTTAATGGCGAGAAAATAAATATTCTGTAAACGCTTTAAGATAAAATTCAGAAAGGACGTTAATTTTAAATGAGGTTCTTGCTAATTGACCAGTTTTACTCATTTTCGGCCACGACGCAAGTATATATAATATATATATATATATATATAGCAGTATATCTGTATATATTATTAGTATACTTTATTATATTTATATTTATTATTATTTATTATAATATATTTATATATTTACACCGCATGGATAGTGATATTTTCTTTGTCTAATGAACACCTAAAAATGACCGGCAAATTATATCAAATATTTACTTATATTCTGTATACTGATCTTTTACTTAACTATATGCTTCTTAATAGTTCATAATCGGGTAAATATTTGCTTTCCAACCTAGGAGGCCAGGGTCTGAGACCGTTAAGTGGCGAAGTTAATCTCCGGGAGGGTATCACTACGATCGATACAATTCTCACCTTAAATATTTATTTTTATTTGGTACAATAAAAGCCCTTGTTTTTTTTTTTTTTTATATGCTGGGGTAATTACGAGGATGAAGCGATCGTCCCTTTCCACTCGGTTTTCTTCCGACTGTGAAAAGGGTCAAAGGCCACCTTCTAGAAACACAACATTGACTGAATCTGCGAATACGATTTGGACATACTGATTAAGTACACTGATATACATTAAATCAATTAAGCCAATCCGTCTTTCAACTAAAAACATCACGTTACCATACTTGCTAAACATGTGTTAAAAGCGCGTGAATGGAAAAGCACAGGGTGATAAATCCAAAAACTAGTCACGGAAACTTAGCAGCCAGGCCATTATATTTTCCAGAGTACAGGTTATATAGTGAAATGTAGTGTGATTATATAACCTGAAGACGGTTTGGGGACGAGGGGGTTAACGCCCAGTGTTTTGGTTCGAATCCTGCGGTAGGTAAAGAACATGTAAGCAGGCTACCTAACGTTTTGAGTCACTGTAGCTGAGTGGTCTAAATCGTCATGTTGGGAGCTAAGACCACCCGCATAGTAAAGTCTCCAAACGTGGTTTGAATATGGGCTGTGATCTTTGCATGTATTTGTGTGTATGCATGTGTGTGTGTGTTGTATATATATATTATATATATATATATTTAATATATAGATATATATTATATTGGTGGATTGATAATGTATAGATGAGTAGTAAGGGACGAAAGATGTTAGCATATGAGAAGTTTTTACAAAGTAGAAGTGAATGCAAGGAGGAAAGAGTTTATGTAGAGAAAGAGTTGAGGATGATAAAGATTACCCATTTTCAAACCAAGATGGCGAGTGACCCCCCCACCCCCCCCCCAGACCGAAGGTTTTCCATTTTCGATAATCATACTTCTTTTAAAAATACAATATAGGCATCTATTTACCTATAATTTACCGTATTTCCGAGGAAAATATATATAGTATTTTCCACAAGTGGGGAAGCAATGTATAAAATGATAGCAAATGAGTGAGTGGGTGAGATGTTGTCAACAAATTTTGTTTGAAATATAAGAAAAAGTTTTAGGGTGAGAGTAACAAGTTAAGGAACCTAGAGAACAAATGGATTTGTCAGTTGTATAAATAGGAGAGGAGGAGCTATGAAATGGAGAGTTAGATGAATTGGGGAGATGGAGGGAAATTTTTGAGGAATTGTTAATTGTTGATGAAGATAGGGGGAGCTGTGTATTTCTGTTTAAGGCAAGGAGGAATAACATCATTGGAGGAGTGAGGAACAGCCAGTTGTGAGTGTGGGGAAGTTCGTGAGGGCAGTAGTAAATGAAAGGGGGTAAGGCAGCCGGGATTGATGGGATAAAGATAGAAATGTTAATTGCAGGTGGTCGGGGGGAGATAGTTCTATAGTGATGTGGTTGTGCTATTATTTAATAACTGTATGGAAGAGGGCTAAGGTTCTAGGGATTGGGAGAGAGATGCCCATAGTTCTTTTGTATAAAGGCAAAGGGGACAAAAAGAGAGTGCAAAATTATAGAGGGGGATAAGTCTGTGGAGGAACCATACCTGGTAAAGTGTATGGTTGAGTTATTATTGAAAGAATTAAGAGTAAGGTGGATATAGGTTAGCAGATATGAAAAGGAGGTTTAGCAAAGGTTAGGGGGTGTGGAGAACCAAATGTTTACAGTGAGACATATAAGTGAAACCAGTATTTAAGATAAGCCTAAAGAGGTTTTTTTGGCATTTTTGATTGGGGAAAAGGCGTTATGCCAGGGGTGGATAGGGGGGCAATGTGCAGATGTTGCAGGTTGTATGGTATAGGAGGTAGGTTACTGAAAGTGTGAAGAGTTTTTACGATGGGATAGTTAAGGGGGGGCTAATTAGAGTTTGTAGGAAGAGGGGATTATTTCCCACGTATAAAAGCAGGCCTTAGACAGTGATGTGTGAGTTGTCACATGTTGTTCTCAATATATATTTATAGATGGCGGTTGATTAAGAGAATAATGCGAGGGTCTTGGCACAGATGTGTGGAGTTAAATGAAGAATAAAGAATCACACATAAAGTGGGTAGTTGCCACCGTTGCTTTTTGCTGATGACACTGTGCTCTTGGGAGATTCTGAGAGATGTTGGAGAGGGTTGGTGGATGAATTTGTTGGGTATGTAAAAGAAGAAAATTAAAATTGAATACAGGAAGAGTAAGTTATGAGGATAACAAAATGAGAGTGATGAAGATTGATATCAGCATTGGGGGAGATAGAGAGTATGGCCTCAGTATGGTAGGAGTGATGTATACGATATTTGGAGTGGTCGTGTCAACGGATGGAGTTCTATGAAAGATGAGGTGAGAATCATAGAATTGATGAGGTGGAAAATGAGTGAGCAGTGACTTAGGAGTCTGTGGAAGGACAAAGAACTTTGTCCTTGGAGAGCAAAGAGGGGAATGTATGAGAGTATAGTTTTACAACGCTCTTAGCGTGTTGAAGCATGTGGTGTTGAATGTTGCAGCGAGGAGGAGGCTGGAGGCAGTGGAGATTGTCATGTCTGAGGGCATGTGGGGTGTGAATATAATGCAGAGATTCGTAGTTTGGAAGTAGGACATGGTTCGACAGGCAGAGAGAATAAAAAACGAATGACTTCGAGAGTATATAAATATGTAGTGGAGGGAGGCCGGCGGGTAGGGGTAGGCCTAGGAAAGGCTGGAGGGAGGGGGTGAACGGAGGTTTTTGTGTGCTAGCCCCCCCGGGGCTTGGACTTCAGACAAGCAATGCGTGGGCGTATTTTATAGGAGTGATGGAGACATGAATGGTTTTTTAATACATGAAGTGCTGTATGGAGTCGTGGCAAAGTAACATTTATTGAAGGATTAGGGAAACCGGCAGCTGGACTTGAGTCCTGGAGATGGGACGTTACAGTGTCTGCATTGTTTCAATTGTGTTTGTCCACCCCATTTTAAGACTTGGTTAATGTCTGCTTGGACGATTCGCGATGTCCTCGATGGACAACAATGGCATGCAAATCTCGTATCATCAGTACCTTGTGGGGACAGAGTTATACTGTAGCACCTCTGGCTTTATGTGTTTACTATATTACGCTGTGTTTTCTATTTGTTTGGAAGTTATAAAGCCATCTACCAATTTTTCCTGTTATTCTCTTTATCATGCATTGTGTGTCTATTACACCTATGATCACACTTGTCGATAGGCTTTTGCAAGGGTTGTGTATAATACATCTGCATTTTGATTGTCCTCCAGTGCATATATCATACCGTTGGGAATGCTAGTTGTTTGACCAGGGTTTCACCTGCTACTTTAGCTTCCAGGACTGTGTGTTGCTTGCAGTGTAAATTTTTTAGCGATTGCTATCGCTACTGTTTCTAAAACACTGTGCATCTCTTCTAATCAAAAATCTTTGTCAACCATCATTGTGGCTGTGTTGTACTTGATGTATCCCCTGGCTGCTTTAGGTTACATGCAGGCATCTATTTTGGTTTTCCCAACGGCAGGAATTATGTGTGTTCTCAATGTTAGTATATCGAGTGTGCTTCCACTACACATTTTGTTGCCAATCTCTCAGCAAGTATGACATATACACAGCATTGGTGTTGCATTGTCTGTAGATCTGCTCTCATTTTTCACTGAGTCTTGGGATAACGAGGTTGAGACATGGTGCGCTATCTTTCACTATTGATTGTCTGTCAGTGTTACCCCTCTAACCTCTGTTCTACCTGACTTATTGTACTACAGTTAAGAACGTATACCAGGGGACCCCCGTTAACGATATTTTTTTGCAATCCAGAAGTATGTTCAGGTGCTAGTACTGACGTAAAAAAAATATTTGTTCCTCATAATGTAATATTGTGAAGTAGATTTGTCCATTCAGAACCCAAAACATACACGTACAAACGCACTTACATATATACACTTACTTAATTGGTTTCGCATTCGGAGGTAATCAGTTATGCGGGGGTATCAATGTACATTACTTGCTCTTGCCTCTTGGTGCAGGGTTAGATTAGGTCATGGCTTTAAGGGTGCAGCCAGGGGCCTCTGCCTGCTGGAGGCTCCAGAAAATAAGTGAAAAGTGTTCCAGCATGCTGTAAGTTTTTAATTATTGTATTTATTACAACACGGTATATGATGAATGTTGAGGTTGATTAATTTTGATGGAGTTTTAAGAGTGGGATCCTATAAGACAAGCATTATTTGGTTGCTAAGGCCTTATAATATAGTGACCTTGTGTCAATTGTCCCAATCGCCCCCCCCGCCCATGGCTACCCTCCTTGCTTTATATGATTAATTTTACATTTTTTAATGAAGGTGAAACTACTAGTTTAATAGTTCTTTCAATGTTCAAGTGGACAGGGTCCCCACCTGACCATCTCCAATTTTGATAATTTTACATTAAAGGTTGGCATATATTATGTCATACTCCCCTACTTTGGGAAAGTTTTAGTTCATGTTATGCAATAGTAGAAATAGTAATGTTGATGGCCCTCAGAGAGGAGGCAGGTGAAAATTTCCACAACTCACAAACACACAATCAGCGGACGTTAGGTTATTGCTTTGGTAGTTCTAGAAGAGTAAAAGTTGTGTAAGAGAATGCCTATCACTTTTTTGGAGCTGATCTTAAAAAAATTCAAAAACCCCCTAGTCACTTTCCCATCTTTACCTTTTTTCAGTATGAAGCCAAAGTATTTTAATTTTAGTTTTTTTTCGGCAAAAAAAAAAAAAATGTGGAAAATTCAAATCTTTTAATTCAGCCTGCCTATATTCTAAAGGAAAACATAAATTTTAGTTATAAATATTTATTGTAGCCAGCTATCCAAGTCGTGGACTTCATCACAATCCTAAAATCATCAGGACTCCAAACATTTTTAGTTCTTGCATACTAATGGCTACCTAAAATTCCTTCAACAGACCTCACAGTGAATTTTAGGGCCATTTTGAAATGTACCAATAGCAAAAAAGCAGCAAAACCAGTTTCCTTCAAAAAAACTTCATTAGAAAGAGGCAGATTCTAAGCTACAAGATATCTGTTTTCTGGTTAGGCTTTTTGCCCTAAAGGAGAAAAACATTCCTTAAATAGTGATTGTTGGCTTGAACAACCATTGATGACGAAAACAGGCATTTTATCGGTTGCTGTTGTTATAGAGCAACAACAGCTGGAAACCTTATGTTTAGGCTGTTACTTATACCAATTTTAGGAGCAGCAATTTCGAAATTGTTATCTGAATTGCATAAGGGACGGATGTTTATTTGCAAATTATACTTACAATATGTCATAAAAAAAGTATTGTGACAACTTTGATGGCAGATTTTGACTTTATTCAGTGGAAGTTGCTCACTTTATTTTCCAAGCCAAAATCTTTTTTTTCTTTCCAGGTAAAAGTTAAATGATGAGAGGTTAAGTAATACTTAGAGATGCCAAAGACTGTAGTGTAGATTTACTGTAATTGCAGATTTTGGACTCACAAGGAGCCTTGGAACCTAACCTTGTGAATTTGGAGGTTTTGCGGGTGGTATGACTACGTCAGGGGATTCCTAACTGGGTATGCGTCCCCCAAGGAAGATACGTGAGCAAGTTGATATAATTTTTTATTACATCAGTACTAAATTTATTGTGTTTATTATTTAGTGTGTATAAAGAAATGTGAAGTAGCCAGTATTGGGACAGTTTATTAATAAAAAGCTAGGTTCTTGTGCTATATTATACAAATGTACTTAATACTACTGTACATTCTTATTTTAAAAATATCAGGACTCCATGTGTTGGCTATTCTGACCTTAGTAACCAAGTGTTTATAGTGAAATAGTATATAGGTGAACAGTATTTAGATAAGGCTAAAGAGGTTTTTGTGGCATTTGTGGATTTGGAAAAGGCACATGACAGGGTGGATAGGGGGGCAACGTGGCAGATGTTGCAGATGTATAGTGTAGGTTGGATAGTGTAGGATGGATAATGAGAACCTTCAAAACTAGGGAGGCCAAGCCCATGATGACACTCTTCAGGTCACTTGTTCTATCTAGGCTGGAATATTGCTGCACACTAACAGCACCTTTCAAGGCAGGTGAAATTGCCGACCTAGAAAATGTACAGAGAACTTTCACGGCGCGCATAACAGAGATAAAACACCTCAATTACTGGGAGCGCTTGAGGTTCCTAAACCTGTATTCCCTGGAACGCAGGAGGGAGAGATACATGATTATATACACCTGGAAAATCCTAGCAGGGATGTACCGAACTTGCACACGAAAATCACTCACTACGAAAGCAAAGACTTGGCAGGCGATGCACTCCATCCCCCCAATGAAAAGCAGGGGTGTCAACTAGCACGTTAGAGAGTCCATACAAATATGTGTAGGGGCCCCCCGAGGGACTGTTCAACTGCCTCCCCCAGCACCCACATAAGGGGGATTACTCCAAAGACCCTGCTGTCTTCAAGCTGGCACTGGACAAGCACCTAATGTCGTTCCCTGATCTGCACGGGCTGTGGCTCAGTCGTTGGGTTGCGTGCAGCAAGCAGCAACAGCCTGGTTGGATCAGGCTCTGATCCACCAGGAGGCCTGAGTCACAGACTGGCCGCGGGGCGTTGACCTCGGAACTCTCTCCAGGTAACTCCAGGTAGGAGGTTGTAGGTTACTGAAAGAGCAGTGAAGAGTTTTGCACGGGATAGTGAGGGCTCAGGGTAGAATATGTAGGAGAGGAGGGAGAATATTTACAGTAAAAGAGTCCGTGGAAGGAAAGAGGGAAATGTTTGAGAGTATATGTGATACCAACACTCTGTTATGGGTAGAAGCATAGGTGATGAATGTTGCAATATGGTGAAGACTGGAGGGCTGTGGAGATGTTATGTCTCAGGGCAATGTTGTTGTGGTGTGAGATATATATGAGAGAATTCGTAGTTTAGTTTGCGAAGTTTGGAGGAGGTGTGGATTACCAAAAACTTTATCCAGAGAGCCTGAGGAGGGGTTGTTGAGGTGGTTCGGACATGTCAAGAGAGAATAAAACCAAAACAGAATGACTTCGAGAGATATTTAAATCTGTATGGAGGGAAGGCGGGGTAGGGGTAGGCCTAGGAAAGGCTGGAGGGAGGGGGGTGGAAGGAGGTTTTTGTTGTGCGAGGGCTTGGACTTCCCAGCAAGATGTGTGGGTGTAATTTATAGTGACTGTGAATGGAGACGAATGGTTTTGAATACTTGAAGTGCTGTTGGAGTGTGAGCAATGTAACATTTATGAAGGGATTCAGAGGTAACCGGCAGCCGGACTTGGAGTCCTGGTGAAGGGAAGTACAGTGTCTGCACTCTGAAGGAGGGGTTGTTAATGTTGCAGTTTAAAGCATTTTCTTTTCGAGCCACCTGCCTTGGTGGGTATTCAGCGATTGTTAATAATAAACATAAATATACTAGGTCTTACTTCCAGACATAAATGAGGAAGACTCAAAAATTCATGTGTGACATATTTACTCTGGATGTGCATCACTTCTAGACAGCATGCAAAGGAATTTGGCAATTTTTAAATGACTTGCCCTCAAGAAGGCACTGATGAGGGTGAGGGGCTTCTTGATTCAAGAAATGGATTATCCGCATCTTCCTTGATTTGTTTTGCAGTGATCGTAACAGTAGCAGATAATTCCTTAACCAGCAAACTACATTTTTTCTGAAGCAACTGACTCGGTGAATTTTTTGTTCCATATTTTGAAGTCCCTTAAATTAAGGGCTTACATAGGTGTTGCATCTTTTTGGGCAGGAAAAAGAAATTAAATATTACTAGGTACTCCACAGTCAGCATACTTGGACAGTGCACTTTATTTTTTTTAATATAATAAATTTTTCCGAGTATTGTGCACCAAGATTTTTTTTTTTCCCAAAATGGTCTGCTGTGTGATTATGTATTTTTCTAGATTGTTCGTAGTTTGTTAAGTGCTATCCCCTTAGGGTTTTACAACAAAAAAGCAGAGGTGAAAGAAATGATAGAGAGGGGAGGTGAGTAAACATATACACTACGAACTCTCCGACTTACCGACGCTGCTCGTCTTACGGACCCACTCAACTTTGCGCACGTGTTTTTTATGCCAAATTTCTGGGGAAATAAACAACTATTTGTGTTTGTTACACAGTGTTTATCCTTAAACCCTTACAGTATAAAATACAGTACTAACACATAAAATGCTAAAAGTAAAACATGAAGTTACCAAAAATAAAACAATAAAATAAAGACATTACAAAAATGTTTTGTTGATATTCAGTAGTAAAGTTCGACTTACGACCATTTCGACTTACGACTGGTTTCTTGGAACTGACTTGATCCTAAGTCGTAATGGTTAGGTGTTGTAATTGGTAAATTACTTCGTTACTTCACTTGGAAATATATACTACAATCATTTTTTTTATGGGAACATAACAGAACTGTAGTGTTGGAGAGGCACACTGTAGTAAGGCTAATATCACAAGCTAGGCAGTACCTACTTGAGTTCATTTACTTTCAACTTGTGCAGCTTTTTCTTTAAACTTATTTTAACCTTTCTGGGTCTAGAGGACCTCTCCAAAACTTGTTCTCAGAGTCGAAAATTTTTTCGGAAAAAACAAATTATTTTTTCTTATGAAAAGATAGAGAATCTTTTCCCGATCATAATAACACCAAAATTATGAAATTTGATGAAAAACTTACGGGAATTATGCTCACTCGCGAAGTTAGCAGAACTCTCGCGATTTTATGCATCGGCGGATTTTGCCCACTTTGAGCCCTATTTTTGGCTATTCTAGTTTACTAGTCACAAAAATCATAACTATTTTGCTAGAACTCCATTTGTTTCTATCGACATGAGTGCAAGGAATTCCACCCATGACGATTTCAAACTATCAATAAACGCGTGTCAGAAATTAGACAATTTTGCCAATTTCACACAAATTGCAAAAGATGCCAATTTCCAAATAGGGTCCAGAATAAACAAGAAAGACATTCCTGGCACTTAAAATAACATTTTTCTCTGTTCATAGTCATGTCCCCAAGGCCCTTCTTACATTTCTTTTGCTTTCCACTTCGAATTTTTATTCTCACAAAAATAGATTTACTGTTATGCGAGACTACTGTATTAGAGTAGAAATGGTTAAATAATATCAGCGCACTTGTGAAAGATTATTAGACTCACAGTTGACGCTGTATTGGACGCCGGGCATGTTTTGTTTACTTTTGAACTTTTGGCAAAAATCAAAAAATTTCTGATACGTTGAGCTCAATTTCAAGGTACACTTTTCAGTGTGAAACATAATCAAAATTGTCTCAATTCTGTGATAATGTCTTCCATTCTATAAAAAGAGACAGGGAAAAACCTAGAATACAACCATTAAATACCATACGAAATTACTCAGTGCAAAGTCACTGTTTTAAATCAAAAACATGGTCAAAGGTTTTTTTTTTATTATGCCTTGTGGCTGCAGGGATTTTTTTTATATGCGCACACTGACCAACATAGACCCATTCTTTCATATGTAGGCCTACCAGCTTTCTCTTGCTAGATTTGAGGGTGCTAGAATTTAGGTGTACTAGTACGTCAATAACATGTGGCATAAGCGTACTAGTTTGTCGAAACCCTGAATGGCGTTAGCTACTGCAATGTATTTGCTTCAGTAATGATACTTCTGCTAAACTAGAGCTTTCATATATTTATGTTAAGCAGTTCTCCCCTAACATTTTCAGCACCTTAATTATATCATCTTTATTTACTTCTGTCTTCCATTTATATACTGTAATCAAATCATGTCCTCACAAGAAGCCTTAGGGGTTCCATCCCAGATAGAAACAAGATATGTGGGTATGTCTCCAAACACCTAGTGCCCAAGTTTCCTTAGCAGTAAATACAGTAGATAAGATTTTGTTCAGATTTTTAACATGAAGGGTTAGCCACTCTGGATAACCCAGTAAAGTCTGTGTCATCAGGGACTGTCAATCCCCAAGGGTGTGAGCCTTCCCCTTCCCCAACAGTTGAAAACAACTGGGCACATAGCAAAGGAAAAGGGGGGCAACAGGGTAAGGAAAACATGTCCAAATTTCCCATGCTGATCAACCCTAAAGAACATAAAAAAATGAGAATAGTAAAGTACGCCTCTCCCCCTTTTAAGACAAAGTTCTGTTCCAAAATCACATCATAAACGAATTCGGTAATGGTAGTGGTTTGTGTCACCCATCTTTGATATTTTTTAAAATGTCACCTTTTTTAATTTTAACATTTTGTATTTTTTTTAAATTTTTTTACAGTAGTACTGTACATTGAAATAAACAGAACAAAGGGAAATCACTTAAATATACATTACATACTATTTAGGAGAATCTGGTCAGAGGCCGTGTAAGTCTGGGGCGCAGTAAACAAGTCAGTGGACCCCCGGTTAAACGATTTTTTTTTCACCCCAGAAGTATGTTCGGGTGCCATACGCCCAAATTTTTTCCCCATAAAAAATTTTGTGAAGTAGTTTTGTCCATTCAGCCCCCCAAACATATACATACAAAGCACTTCTAAATCCCTTCTAATTGGTACTTTCGGAGGTAATTTTAGGGGGGGGTCCACTGTCATTGATAAGTGATGGGTGACCGCAAGCCCAAACTCTACCCAACAAGGTCCCCAAAATAGTGGGCATTCCTAATTCCCCTTTCCTCCTTGGTATTTGTGCTAGCATCTAGTACCCCTAATCACCAAAAAACCATTAACCCTTTGCTGTCGCAACCCCAATCCGAGTGTTCCGGGTGTCGCAAAAATTTAAAAAAAAAAAAAAAAAAAAAAAAAAAAAAATTTTTATAAAATGTTTAAAAAATTTTTTCCCCGTTGTAGGGCACCAAAAAAAAAAAAAAAATTTGAGGGAAAAACGAGAATTATGCTCCCGCGAAGTTAGCGACCTCGCGATATTTACGAATCGGCGTTTTCCCCCATTTTGACCCCTATTTTCGGCTAATTATTTTTCCCAGTCGCCCAAAACTCTTAGCTTTTCTTTAGAACTCCATTTTTTCTATCGTTGAGTACAAAAAAACGCCCATTTACCGATTCAAACCCAAAAAATTGTGGTCAGAAATTTGCAATTTGGCCAATTTCACGAAAAATTTAAAAAATACGACGTTTCAAAATAAGGCCCCAAAAATGAAAAAGCGACTTTCCCTGGCTCTAAAATAACATTTTCTTTGTTATCACATGCCCCAGGCCCCTTGATATTACTCTTGCTTTCTATTTACTATTTTCTTTTATTACAGTATTGCAGACTTCTGAAATACGAAATAATTGTATAATAACATAACCCATTCATCTGCATATTGAATGGTTTTGGGGAATTTTATTGGAAAATGATTCATTTGTTTACTTTGAAATTGGCAAAAATAAAAACATTTTCCCTACTTTGAGCCCCATTTCCAGGTTCTTTTTTATAGTAAAATAATAAAAATCACCTCTATTCTGTAATTGTTTTCCATTTCTATCAAATGAGACCAAAAAAAAAGAGAATCAACCATAAAACATACAAAAAATAGACCAAAGTCGGCATTTTAATTAAAAAAAATGGTGGAGTTTTTTTTTTCACTTATGCACGCATGCTCCAGGTTTTTTTATATGGTGCACACTGACCACAAGACCTTCTTCAATGGCGCCTCCCAGCTTTCTCCTGCTTGATTTGAACCCCGCTAGAATTTTGAGTATATATCTAAAACACGGTACTGAAAGACTTTTAATTAATCCTGGCGACAGTCAAAGGCTTAATAATCCAAAAAAAGCCCCCCCATTCCAGGCAAACACACACCCCTCATTTAAAAATTTAAAAATTTTCTAATAACAAAAATGCATCACCCTATCGTGCCTGCTTTGTTGGGGTTTTTTTTTATTTTTTTTTTTTATTTTTTTTAAATATATTATATATATATATATAATATTTAAATTTCGGTGAAAAACCCTTTCTAAAACTCTTTTTGACAGATCAACAGAATACACAGGCAAACCCCTCTTTGCCCCTTTCCGACTCAAACTAGCACAAAATAAATGCCATAAAAGTTCTAAGATCTGGAATTCATTGTCTGAAGCACTGAAAGGTCACCTTCTCCCAAATCGATTCGGTATTGTTAAAAGGCACCTCATCCCCAAACATAACTGAAACAGAATACCATGTCAAACAAAGTCAGCTCTGTCCCCATTATTTCCAGTCTTTTTTTTTTAACCCCTGGTCCAGGCCCGGGCTCAGAGATGATAAACCTCGAAATTTTTTCAAAGGTAATTTTGTCAAATTAATTTCTACAGTAATTTAAAGAAACTTCCTGTATCTTCCCATCTCTATTCAATCACCCATAAAACGAAGACAAAATCAGTTCGAAAACCTAAACCATTTTTAAAATTGTACCATTTTTCATTAATACCTTTCTTATTTCTATGATTATAGTTAATCATAAGAAATCCTATTTAAATAGTCTACCAATGTTTTTTTATGGAAAATTACGTTTTTTTTAAACGACAAAGAAATAAAATTTTGTATTTGTATCCCATTGTCAATTTGCTAGTAAAAAATGATAATTTTGTTTTTCTACAAGTACATGATAATTTAAATACGACCTAGTGAATCAGGGCATCCCTTTATAGAAAGCCTCTGATTATGAGAACTTTTTGAGAAACTTTAGGCTAATCTGTCCCCCGGATGAAAACCCCCCAACATTCAGCTTACCCCAGGTATCTATTTGCTGCTAGGTAAACTGGGGCGCGGGTGTAAGGAAACACACCCCGTGTTTCACTCATCCCGGGAATAAATCCTGGACCTTCAGGCTGAGGCGGTTTTACCATGTGTTTGTACCCACACCCGCCTTTCCCTACCAGGGGTATCTCACCTTTTTCCCAAAAGCTCCCAAATGCATTTCTTTAGGGGACTGAACGCTTGGCACTGCTCCACTCTTCAATTTTGTTTTAAATAAGTTACATAAGACCCTAATGGAAATAAACCTATTTTCATACTTTTGGGGTTTATCCGGGGTTTAAATGTTTGTATGTTGTTGTGTTTAACCCATAAAGGCCCAACGGGTCACGTTAAATGTTTGTGCTACAAAGTAGACTACGTTTTTTTTTACATATTTTCAAAAAAAAAAAAAAAAAAAAAAAAAAAAAAAAAAGTAATAAAAGTTTCTTTAACATTTTAAAATGTAAAAAACAAAAAGATCACTATTTTTTTTACATACTTTCAAATGTTGAAAAAAGAAAATTATACGTTTGGCCCGTTTACGGGTTAAAAATTGTGTGCCCTAAACCACTGTCAAATTTATATCGCGTAAAATATTGTTGATTTTCCAAAAAAAAATTTTTTTTTTTTTCTGATTATTATAACCAGTATTTTCCTGCCCTTCCAAAAAAATAATTTTCAAACTTAAATCGTTGCTGCGGTTGACCTTGGTTGATATTTTCAAACCTTATTTAAAAAACCCCCTCCCCCCCCTTATTCTTGTTTTCCTTTTTTTACATTTTAATCATACCCCCAAATTTACCCTTTCCTTTGGGAAAAATTTTCGGTGCTTCCAGTCTTTTCTTACAGAAAGGTTTCTGAACTGGAATCGCATCCTTCTTTTTTAAAAGCATATTTACAATGTTTATAATGATAATTTTTTCTTTCTTTGAGACTCAAATTGATGTAGATACATGGGTAGGTAGTGAGTAAAATACCGGCCCTAAGAACCCCTAGTTATGCATGCTTTTCAGGCAAAAAATCAAAAGACTTACATATAAAGTCTAAGAGCCTATTATGCAGAACTTCTTGTGTAGTTAACCCCAATCAAAAATTAAAATAAAAAGGGTTGCTAAGAGAATATGATAAATTACAAAAGAATTACATATTTTTTAAAACTGATTCATGTTCTTTTGTTTTATGGATGATTAAATGGAGATGGGGAAAATACCGCAATTACTTTAAATTTCAATACAGTACAAGACTATTTTCAAACAAAACGATGTTATTTTATAGTACAGGACCCGAACAGAGCTGAACGGTTAAAAAGGGGGTCTTTCAAAAATGTGCAATAAAATTAGAGTCGTAGTATAAACCTTGGATTTCTTAACTTATCCTTTCATAAGAAAAAAAAATGTTAGCTTTATTGCAAAAAATGTAGCTCCCTCAGCTCCAAAAGAGGGACCCCTGGGAAGGTGGGAAAAATTGGGCATGTTACCTTACACCTGTTCTTTTAGCAGAAGTAGGTACTGTGCTGTGGGGCACATCCCGGAGGAAAATTATGAACCCTAATGGGAAAAAAACACAGTCCTTGATGACAAACTGATAATGGGCATTGAGTTATAACCTTGCTTAATATAAAAACATCTACTTTTAGATTTTGTTAACCCGAACCTTAAGTCTTTTTTCATTTGTAAAAATTTAGACATTTTTTTTAATTAAAAGTACAATTGTACGTAGTTATTATTCTCCAGAAAACGGAACTTTTTAACGTCCCCATTAAACTAAATAAAAAATTAGTACAGTAAGTATGTGCAAACCTTCATGTACTGGCAAAGATTAAAGGGTTCATTTTTTAAAAATCACTTTTACTGGCGAGGGTCTGAGTTCGAAACCCTCCAGGTAAAACATTGGGGGGTGTTTCTTTTCACCCGTTGCTATTTCACCCACCAGTAAATGGGTACCTGGGGGTTATGACTGGGTGGGGCGCCCTGGACACTGCCTAATTTTCCCGAATTGCTCAGCATAACAAGGGGCTTTCTATATATGTACATCCTGATGCAGCTAGGGCCCGTATACCATGTAAGTCTTGTAGTAAATAAAGTCATATAAAAAAAAAAAAAAAAAACACTGGACTTGTTCTTCCCTTCCTTGGACTCAACCGAAGGTTCCCATTTCCCCCGGAGCTATTAGACCCAGACAAATTTTGTTGCCCAATTAAAATAAGCATCATGCCCAAAAAAATGAAAATTTTTAAAAGGTAGTTTGCTTCTTTCCAAATTTTATTTCGTTGTTGATGCTTTACAAATTTTATAAAAAAAAAGTGTATAAAAATTTTTCTACAGTTTGAGGTTTCAGAAATGGTTAATAACCCGGCTAACCCAAGAAAGCCAATGAGTGTGGATCTTCCATTAAAGGGCCCTTGGTTTTTCTATCCAAAATAAGACCCCAAAGTCGGCTATCGCAAAGGTATTTTTTTTACTGAAGGTGAACAGGGCCCTGTTTACCTATCAGTAAAGACTTGGAGTACACCTGTGCACTCCAAAACCTTTACTAACCCCCCCTGGTTTTGGCAGGTGGTCCTGTCTGTCCCCAATACTGGACCACTATGAAAAGGTCCTGGATGCTCAAGAAGAAAACAAAAAACAGATGCAGTATACACAGACTTTGCAAAAGCCTTTTACAATGTGACCCCGGTGTAATAGCGCACAAAAAAGCGTGATGAAGGGGAAAAACGGAAAAGTTGGGAGGTGGATCTTAATTTTTCCCAAGAAATAGAACAAAAAGTAGTAGTAAAAAACAATAAAGTCTGAGGCGGCTACATGAAAAGCTCTATCCCAAGGCACAGTACCGTCCCCCCCTGTTCCTCATCCTCATATTTAACATAGACGGGATGTAAGCCACAGCACGTGTCTTCCTTTTCAGATGCACCGAAAATTTATGACAAGTGTCCTCCATTGAAAACACCCCAAGACCCAGCAGAATAACCCAAAACTTCAAAAGGCGCAGAAACCATATAATTCAATGATGGAAATTTTTTAATTATTACTCCCAAAATGGAAAAAAGTGAGGAAAAATAAAACTATGTTGGGTACAAAAAAAATTCCAACCACAAACAGAGCAAAAAACCTGGTAGTGATCATGCAGAGATTTTCGCCTCAAAGACCAAACATTGTACAACTGCATCTTTTAGAAAAAAGACAGGGGGGATAATGAAACCTTCAAAACTTTTGGTCCAAGCCCATGTTTACACACTTCAGTCTATTACGGGAATATTGCTGCAACTAACAGCACCTTTCAAGAAAGGGGAAACTGTGACTAGAAAAGGGAAAGGACCCTTTACGGGCCCCCTAAATGGATAAAAAAATCATTATGGGAATGCTTGAAATTCTCAACCTGTACTCCTAGCGCATGGGAGAGATACATGATGTATACACTTGGAAAAACTAGAGGGGGTTTTACCAAATTTCCATGAAAAAACACTCCCTATAAAAGCAAAAGACTCGGCAACAAGCAACATCCCCCCCCGAAAAAAACGGGGGGCCACGATAAGAGACAACACAATAAATGTCGGGGGGGGGGGGGGGGGGGGCAAGATGTTCAACTGCCTCCCCAAAATACATAAAAATAGATTTTAAATAGACCCTGGCTCTTTTAAGAGGGCACTGGACAGGCACCTAAAGTCAGTACCCGACCAGGTTGGGTGTGGTTCGTACGTTTGGGGGGCATGCGCACCAAAAGTAACAGCCTGGTTTATCAGGCCCTGATCCACAATCAAGCCCGGCAAGACGGGTGTGGGGGCGTTGACCCCCGAAAACCCCTTTTCCCGGTATCTCCAGAAAAAGCCAGTAGGTTACAAAAGGGGAAATGAACAAATTTTGTATGTTTAAACACAATACATGTCATGGCAAGACCTCAAACACAGTGAAAAAGGGCTGGGAAAGGGTTATTATAATGTTAGTTTGTAGGTAATTTTTGAGTGTATCAAAGAATATTTAATGAATGAAACTACAGAAAGGAAGTTATGTTGATTTTTTGTAGTACTGGTTAATGTCCATCATGTTTAGGTTACCCAGGTAATTTACCCAATTTTATGTTGGGGAATTGTCTTAGGTTTTATCGTACCTAAATAAACTTACTACTTATTGATTTTTCTTTTTTTTTGTATAATTAACATCTATATATGCCCCATTAAAAATTATGGGACCCCAAAGAAAAAAGTCATGACTTGATGGGGGTTTTTTAAGGCTAATAAAATAAATATATGTATCCCTAACTGTGTCCCCCAAGACCATTTAAAAAAAAAATGTATGCAATGTAGACTCCCAAAAACCGAATAAAAACTTATTACCTTGACATGCCAGGAAAAACCCTTCCATTCCCCTATTGCTGCAACAGAATGCTTTTGAAAACTGACCCATTATTGTGGTTAGCCCCAAAAATTTCAGCCACCGTCCTGAATAATTACTTTTTTATATTTTAAATTTTCCCAAAAATTTTTAGTACTTTTTTTTTGGCGGGAAGGTCATAGTGGGGGCATTTATTTACTCCATAGATGAAAGGCAGCAAAAAAGGAAGTCTGACCTTAGGCCAGGCTGCAAGAATAGAACCCAGATTACCCAGCAAAGTTAAAATTTTTTTAACTTTTCTAGGTAATCCCAGGTTAAATTTTTTACAAGTTACCTATAAAACCCTTGTAAAAGTTTCAAAATTTGGTATGGGCTTAAAAGAAAAAAATTTCTTAGCTTTGCCCCCCCCTTCCCAGCCACAAGCATATTCCCTCAATAAAAGTAATAAATTTTATTTTGGCACAGGTAAAACATAAGTACAATTATTATAGTGTTAAATTTCCTGGGTACCCCAAAAAAAGTCAGACAAAGGGACTTATTTCCCTTGGGGTCCTTTTACAACCTTAATAGCAGAAAATTGCTGTAAATTATAGTTCCCGTTAAAGTAACAGGTAAGGTACTTTGTTATCAAACCATATTCTGTCAAAAAAGGGAAAGTGCTGAACCCACTATGTACTAAAAACTATTAACAGGCTTTGGAAGGAGGCAAATACGTGGATTCAAGGGAAAGGGGAAGTAGGGGTTTATTCCAGTACAGGGACACCCAAAAGGGTTACTAAATTTTTGGTAAGAAAATATGCAAAAAAGTTAGGTTCTTTATTTTCCTTTCCCCTATTTTAATCAAAATTATAAAAAAACTTCATTAAAATATCAAATTAAATTTTTTATTTATCTAAAGTTTTTCTAAAAAATATTTTTAACTTATTTAAATTAAAATTTTAATTTTCTTCTTTTTTATTTTTTTAAAATCACTAAAACCCACTTTAAAACTTTCAAATAAATATAATTTTTTATTTTTATAAATTTTTTTTTAAAACCATTTTAATTTCAAAATTATTTTCATAAAATATTTAATTACTAATACCCCAAAAATTATTTCCCCTTTTTTTAATAAAAACTTCCCATAATTTTTATAAAAAAATAATTTTATTTTGAAATTTAAATCTTTTTATTCTAACAAAAACTAAATATAAAAATCCAATTTACCCTTAAAATAAACCAATCATTATAAATTTATTAAAAAAAACTTAAAACTTCATCTAAAACCCCCCCAAAAATTAAATTATTTTTTCCAAATTTTAAACTAAAAAAACTTTTTATAATTTTTTTTCCATATCCCAAAATTTTTTACCAAAATATTTTTTTTTAAATTTTTTTTTAAAAAATTTTTATCCCCCT
>NC_069444.1:4775625-4797923 GCF_026875155.1 Cherax quadricarinatus | reverse complement strand
GTGTGTTTCAACGGAAGAAGGTTTGAAATACCCACACAAAAAAGACGAAAGGTTTGCAGGAGCAAACAACCCCAGGAGCTCTCCTCAACTTCATCCCACACACTTTACCGCAAGGGTGTCTCAGGTGATTTAATTTTTGTAAGATTTTTTATCCGGGAGTTTTAGCCACCCGGATAACCGGGGTGGGGAGGTTACCTACCAAGGAAACCGGGGGTGGGGATTTGGGGGCCCCCCCATGATAACCTGGGTGGGGGATGTTAGCCACCCAGATAACCTGGGGTGGGATTTTTACCCCCCATGATAACCGGGGGTGGGGATGTTAGCCCCCCCATGATAACCTGGGTAGGGAGTGTTACCCCCCGGATAAACCGGGGTACGGATTTTCCCTCCCAAAGTAACCTGGGGTGGGGAGTGTTAGCCCCCCAAAAAACCCAGGGTAGGGATGTTACCCCCCAGAAAAAAACCCGGGTGGGGGTGTTAGCCACCCATGAAAACCCGGGGGTAGGGTGTTTTAGCCACCCGGGATAACCGGGGTTTGGGGAGTTTTAGTCCCCCGGGAAAACCGGGTAGGGAGTTTTAGCCACCCGGATAACCGGGGGAGGGGTTTTAGCCCCCGGGAAACCTGGGGTGGGGGGTTTAGCCCCCCGGATAACCGGGGGTAGGGGGGTTTAACCACCCGGGATAACCTGGGGTAGGGAGTGTTAGCCACCCAGGAAAACCTGGGGTAGTGAGTGTTAGCCTCCGGGAAAACCCCAGGGTATAATTTAGCCCCCCAGGATAACCCGGGGTGGGGAGTGTTACCACCCGGGGATAACCCAGGGTGGGGATTTTTACCACCCGGATAACCTGGGTGGGAAATTTGCCCCCCATTATAACCCAGGGTAGGGGTTTTAGCAACCAAGGATAACCGGGGGTAGGGGTTTTAGTCACCCAGGAAAAACCTGGGGTAGGGAGTGTTAGTCCCCCAGATACCCGGGCTAAGGGATGTTATCCACCCAGGATAACCCGGGTAGGGGTGTTAGCTACCCGGGATAACTTGGGTAGAGAGTGTTAGCCACCCGGGTAACCGGGGGTGGGGAGTGTTAGCTAAAAAAGGATAACTGGGTAGGGATTTTGCCCCCGGATAACCTGGGCTAGGGAGGTTATCCACCCAGGATAACCCAGGGTGGGGAGTTTTACTACCCGGGATCTTGGGGTGGATGTTACCCCCCCAGGATAACCCGGGGTAGGGAGTGTTGCTACACGGGATAACCAGGGTAAGGATGTTGCTACCTAGTAACCCGGGTAAGGGAGGTTAGCTACCTAGGAAACCCGGGGTAGGGAGTGTTACCCCCAGATAATAAAGGGTAGGGGTGATACCCCACCAGGAAAACCCCGGGGTAGGGAGTGTTAGCCAGCCAGGATAACCCCGGGGGTAGGGGGGGTTGTTTAGCCACCAGATAACCTGGGTGGGGGATGTTACCACCGGAAAACCCCAGGGAAGGGATTTTATTACCCATATAACCTGGGGTAGGGATGTTAGCCACCCAAAAAACCCGGGGTGGGAGTGTTCCACCCGGGATAACCCGGGGTGGGGAGTTTAGTCCTAGGATAACCAGGGTAACAGTTTTAGCCACCCAGGATAACCCGGTGGGGAGGGTTAGCCCCCCATTAACCCGGGGTAGTAGGTTACCCCACCCAGGATAACCCGGGGAGTGAGTGTTAGCCCCAGGATAACCGGGGTGGGATTGTTAGCCACCCGGGAAAACCCAGGGTGGGAGTGTTAGCCACCCAGGAAACCGGGTGGGGATGTTAGCTCCCGGAAAATGGGGTGGGGAGTTTTTAGCCACCGGGAAAACCCCCGGGGTAGGGGGGGTTTAAAGCCACCCGGGAAAACCCCGGGTGGGGGTTTTTAGCCCCCCAGGTAACCGAGGGTAGGGAGTGTTAGCCCCCAGGATAACCCAGGGGGGAGTTTATACCTAGGAAACCCAGGGTAGGAGTGTTGCAACCCAGATAATCCAGGGTAGGGGTGTTAGCCACCCAAATAATCCGGGGATGGGTGTTACCCCAGGATCCCCCGGGGTGGGGGAGTGTTAGCCACCCAGGAAACCCCGGGGGTGGGGAGTGTTACCCACCAGGATAACCGGGGGTAGGGGGTTTAACTAGCCGGATAACCCGGGGTAGGGAGTGTTATCTCCCCAGTAAAAACCGGGGGTAGGGGTGTTAGCCACCCAGGAAACCGGGGTGGGGGTTTTTTGCTACCAGGAAACCCATGGTAGGGTGTTACAACCCAGGAAAATCCGGGGTTTGGGGATGTTAGCCCCCCAAAAATCCAGGGTAGGAGGTTTTTAGCCCCCCCAGATAACCCGGGGTAGGAATTTTTACCCCCCGGGATCCCCAGGGTAGGGAGTGTACTACCTAAGATAACCCAGGGTGGGTTTAGCCCCCCGGGATTACCCGGTGGGGAGTGTTAGCCACCGAAACCAAGGAGTGATGTTAGCCACCCGGGATACCCAGGGTAGTGAGTGTTAGCTACCCAGGAAACCTGGGGTAGGGATGTTAGCTACCCAGGATAACCGGGGAGTGGGGGTTTTGCCCCAGGATCCCCGGGGTAGGGAGTTTTTTACCACCCGGGTCCCGGGGGGTGGGGTTTTTCTCCCCAGGAAAAACCCGGGTTTTAGGGTGTTACCACCCGGGAAACCCACAGTAGGGAGGTTGCCACCCTTATAACCTGGGGTAGGATGTTACCCACCCAGGAAACCCGGGTATGGGTGTTAGCCCCCCCGGATAACCTTGGTAGGGAGTTTTAGCCACCCAGGAAAACCCGGGGGTGGGGAGTTTTAGCCCCCGGGATAATGGGGTAGGAGTGTTAGCCGCCAGGAAACCGGGGGTAGGGAGTGTTAGCCAGCCAGGAAACCTGGGTAGGGATGTTAGCCAGCCGGATAACCGGGGTACGAGTGTTACCAGGGGGGATAACCTGGGGTAGGAGTGTTCCCCAACCCGGAAACCCGGGGGTTGGAGTGTTAGCCTCCCGGGAAAAACCTTGGGTAGGGATTTGTTAGCCACCGGGAAACCGGGTAGGGGTGTTCCCCCCAGGATAACCCGGGGGGGGGGTTTTAGCCAGCCAGGATAACCGGGAGTGGGGGGTGTTAGCCACCCATTAACGGGGGGTAGGGGGGTACCACCAAATTTAACCGGGGTGGGGAGTGGCCACCCAGGAAAACCCAAGGGTGGGGATGTTAGCCACCCAGGAAAACCCAAAGGGGTGGGGTGTTTGCCCCCCAGGATAACCCGGGGTAGGGGTGTTACCACCCAGGAAACCCCCGGGGGTAGGGAGTGTTACCCACCATAAAAAACCGGGGCGGGGATGTTAGCCTCGGGATAACCTGGTGGGATGTTACCCCCTGGAAAACCCCGAGGTGGAGGTTACCGGGCAGGTTAACCTGGGTAGGGAGTGTTGCCCCCCCGGATAACCGGAATAGGGAGTTTACCAGCCGGTTTAACCCGGGAGTAGGGGTGTTAGCCACCAGGATAACTGGGAAGGGTTTTAGAAACCCCAGTAAAACGGGAGTAGGGATTTTTCGCCAGCCGGGATCCCCTTTGGGTACGGAGTGTTAGCCACCTATAACCCGGGGTAGGGAGTGTTACCACCCAGGCCCCCGGGGTAGGGATGTTAGCCCCCGGGTAACCGGGGGCAGGGGTGTTAGCCAGCAAGGATAACCGGGGGTCAGGATGTTGCCCCCCAGGATAGCCGGGGGTAAGGGTTACCCACCCAGGATAACCCGGGGAAGGGATGTTACCACCCGGGAAAACCCCAGGGAAGGGAGTGTTAGCCACCCAGGAAAAACCAGGGAAGGGGGGTTTTAGCCACCCAGGATAACCCGGGGAGGATGTTGCCACCCGGGAAACCGGGGTGGGATTTTAGCCAGCCAGGATAACCTGGGTGGGGAGTGTTTGCCCCCGGAACCCCCGGGTAGGGAGTGTTAGCCACCCAGGAAACCCCAGGGTGGGGATTTTTTTAGCCAGCCAGGAAAACCCGGGAGTAGGGACTGTTACCAGCCAGGATAACCGGGGTATGATTTTTAGCCAGCCAATACCGGAGTAGGGACTTTACCCAGCCAGAAAACCCGGGGAGGGAGTTTTAGCCACCAGGAAAACCTGGAGTAGGGAGTGAGCCAGCCAGAAACCCTGGGTGGGAAGTTTTTAGCCCCCCAGGTACCCCGGGGAGGGGTGTTACCCAGCCGGGAAAACCCGGGGTGGTTGTTTAGCTACCCAAGAAAAACCGTGTAGAAGGTTACCAGCCGGGAAAACCCCTAGGGGTGGGAGTGTTAGCCACCAGGATAACCTGGAGTGGGGGAGTGTTAGCACCAGAATAACCCGGGGTAGGGATGTTAGCTACCCGGGAAACCCTGGGGTAGGGGTTTTTCCACCAGGATAACCGGGAGTGGGGATGTTACCCAAGCCGGGAAACCCGGGGGTAGGGGTTTTAGCCACCAGAAAACCGGAGTGGGGATGTTACCCTCCCTTAACCTAGGGTAGGTAGGTTGCCCCAGGAAAACCCCGGGGTTTGGGATTTAGCCCCGGGGATAATGGGGGTGGGGATGTTAGCCAACCGGGAAACCCTGGGGTAGGGAGTGTTAGCCAGCCGGGGTAACCGGGGTAGGGAGTGTTAGCCATTAGTTAACCAGGTTTGGGGTGTTAGCCCCATTAAACCGGTTAGGGGATTTGCCACCTATAAACCACATTAGGGAGTTTTTGCCTCCGTATAACCAGGTGTAGGGATGTTGGGCCCCCAGTAAACCGGGTGTGGGGAGTTTACCCACCCTATAACCGGTGTAGTTAGTGTTAGCCCCAGTAAAACCCAGGTGTAGGGGGGTTTTTACCATCCAGTTAACTGTGGGGAATGTTAGCCACTCTTAAAACCGGGTGAGGGAGTGTTACCCACCCAGTATAACCAGGGTAGGGAAATTTAACCACCCTTATAACCGGGTGTAGGGAGTGTTAGCCCCCAGTAAACCAGGTGTGGGGGAAGTTAGCCACCCAGATAACCAGGGGGAGGGATTTTAGCCAGCCAGTAAAAACCCAGGAAAGGTGGTTAGCCAGCCTTTTAACCGGTGAAATTTTGGTAACCACCCAAAAAACCAGGTGTAGGATTTTAGCCCCCGTAAACCGGGTGTGGGAGTGTTAGCCACCATATAACCGGTGTAGGATGTTAGCCACCCAGATAACCAGGTGTAGGGATTAGCCTCCGGGAAAACCCCAAGAAATCAGTTTTGTTTTTCGAGGACTTTATTTTCCATTCTTTTCTTCAATGTTGGCCCCCCGGGATGCCACCCCACCATCACTAACAACGGGGTACCTTCTTAGCTAGGAAAACGGGAAAGAAAAATAACAGAAGTCATGATAACTTTGCACTGCATAAATAACAGAAGTCTAAAAAACTTTTTTCACCCTTTTACATACATTTAATCCCACTGCTGCTAAGTAAGCAAGTTTTTTAAAGGGGCCCGGGACACACAAGTCAATTATCATTGTTTAAATGGTATAAAATAACGACAATTGGGGATTAAGACACTTTTGCAGCGTTATTGTTGAAATGTTTTATCTACACAGTAGGGTTTTTTTTTAGCAAATACAGTAGTAGTGAAATAAATTTTTTGAATCAGCCCAACCTTGGAGAAAAAAATTTTTTAAGGGGGTTTATCTCTCAAAACCGGAGAAGATTCGCTAGTGGTCTGGGAAAAATATGAAGCTGAAGCACAGAACAAAGATTGGAAGACTCGAAGATGTTTTAAAGAACTGGTCCCTAGTGAAAAAAGGCAGGTCCCTTTTGGGAATCTCGTCCCTTTCAACTTTTGGAGGTCTTACAGCTACCATTTTCGTGCTTCCTTTATATCGTTCCAGCCCCTGGAGCTAACTCTTCTCCAGGGGAGGGATGAAAAACCTCATTTTTTTCCACAAAGGTGATGGGGATTACGTCATCTTTTTTTTTATTTTTACTGCTTCCCCTTTTTATTTGACTGAAGAAGCCTACTGTGTAGGCGAAACTTTCATCAGTAAAAATACCCAACGCGCAAAATGTCTCTTAATCTTCATAGTTACCTGAGTAATTTTTCCAAGTTTATAATTGCACTTTGTGTTCCGTACCTAAATAAACTTTTCTGGGTTTTTAAGTCAAGGGTTTCTTTGAGGCTCTTGTTAATGTGAAATTCCCAAACCAACCTTACCCTCCATGTGTTGTTTCCTTGGGGTTGGTTTTTTGTCCACCTCAAAGGGGTAAATAAAAACAGTTACGCAAATTACAAGTAACGTATGTATAGATTACCCACTAATAACCCCCCACAAAAAAAAAGTCAAGTACTTGCCTCACTGGGGTTCTTGCATTTCGTTGGAGTAAAGATTTCAAGAGAACAGAGAATGTTTCGGAAAAGAGTAGGACATCCAAGAATTAGTTTAGGGAATGTTTCTAGCTTAATGTCTCATTTGAGTACATTAAAGCTGTTCGGTAATGAATTTCAGTCTTAGGGGCCTTTTTATACATTGCATTTTTTGGGGTAGGTGAAAAGGGCACGAGGGTTCGAAGAATTTTTTGTGCCTTTTTTGCGTGGGGGGTTTTTCTTGTATTTTCAAGGGGAAGTTTTAGAGGAGGGGTTTATAATGGATTTAATGTTTATGTTAATTTATATAGTAACACAATAAAATGGTCATATTTTGTATTTAAGTAATTCAAACCCCTTGAAGAGTGGTGGGGGGGTTGGACGGAATTGGTGATCCACACTGCGCTTTTTGTTGGTTATTAATGGCTTTTAAGGGGATTGTCTAGCAGATCTGGCACAGTTCCATAGCGAGGTAAGGGGAGATTAGAGAGTGGGAAGTGTAAGCAGTACATTTGGGGTACATTACCGTATCTTAAAAGGGTGTCATGTTTTGGGGACTTCTTGGGTATACATATTTTGGGTTGGGGCTGAAATTTAAGTTTTAAACAAGGTAAAAAAAATAAAAAAAATTTCTTTTAGTGTGTCTTGTAAGGGGAAAAATGTATCAGTATGTTGTTGGATACTTAAAGCCTGTTTCCAAAAAGCATGAAAATAGGTTTTTGTCTATATTGAGGTAGCTTATTGGGCATTATCCACGTAATATATTTAGTAGCTCAGTGTTAAAGGGCCCTAACTCATCGAAGTAAAGATCCTTTTAAACCCAATAACACCCATAACAGCCTACTATTTTTTGGTTTGTAGATAAATGGTTCAAGGGGAAACCGACTGTTGATAAATTAGACACTGTGCAACTCTTGGGGATCTTTTTTGAGGAAACGTTTTGCCACACAGTGGCTTAAACGTCCAAAAAAGGAGAATCTTGAAGAACAGGAAATGAGGTAAACAACCTTGATCATTGGTCATCCACAATCTTGAATAGAAAACGGCATACTTGCAGAGAAGGAGTTAAAACGAAGGGAGGGATGCAGCTCATAGGGGGTGTAATTTGTTCAATGTGGGAAATAGTCGTCCCAAAATTTGCAACCAAGAATCCCAAGTATTTAAAATCCCAAGAATTGCAGTGTCTGACAGGTTTGTAGATGAATGGTTCAGAGAACCCACAGTTGATAAATTAACACTGCAACTGTTGGCGAAACGTTTCCTCAATAAAGATACCCCAAAATTTTCCATTTTTCAATTACTACATTTTGGTGATGAGACCCCAAAAGAATATTTAGGCTTTTAAAAAAACCTACTGTTTCCACTCCATATTTTTCTTTTTTTCTTTAGACCCAATTGATTTTACAATATCCTTGGGGGAACATCATGCGTTTAGATCCTTCTGTTAACATCATGGTGTCAAAAAACAAGTAGCATTTATGAATTTTTACATATAATTATTCCAGTTGGAAAATGCCCCAAATTTCCCTTTATAAGGGGTTTAGTTTTTTGTGGGCTGATGGGAAAAAGAGATCTTCCCTGGGAACTCTGGTTCCTCAACCCTCACACCCACCCCAGAGTGAGCACTCTTTGTATCCACTCTTTTTTTTTGGGGGATTTATTAGGAGAGTTCAGGGATAGTTGGTAGACAGCAACTCCCCGAAGGTACTGATTCCTACCAAGGAGTGTAAAAGGGAAGCTGTAATTGTTTTACATGATGGGAGGATTGTGGTGTTTTTTTTCTGTCTCAAAAACATCAAGGTCTAGGATGTCTTTACTTCTACTTTCACTTAGGTCACATACAATACAGTACAAGCATATAAATTTTTACAGCCCCCGGGGTTTTTTTTCTATTTTTTTACAATTTTTTCTTTTTTATTTTTTATCTTACCTCCATGGGGGGTGGAACAGAATTCTTTCCCCCGTAAGCCATCATGTTTGTAGAGGCGACTAAAATGCCGGGAGCAAGGAGCTAGTAACCCTTTTCCCCGTATATAATACTAAAAGTTAAAGGGGGAACTTTCCTTTTTCCTTTTGGGCCACCCCGCCTCAGTGGGATATGGCCGGTGTGTTGAAAGAAAGAAAGAATATTTACTTACTAAATACAGTAGGGCCCCACTCATACGGCGGGTTAGGTTCCAGGCTGTCGCCAGAAAGCAGACATCGCCGGAAGCAGAACTCCATTTTTTCCATTTATAAATGCATATAAATGCCAGACAACAAGTTTACACTAAATTATATTAAGTTAGTAATAGAACTAAGCATTAAAAACACACAAAGTAAAATACAGTCACAGTAAATTCATTACAGTGGACCCCCGCATAGCGACTTAATCCGTGCAAGAGGGCTCATTGTTATGCGAAATGATCGGTATGCGAATGAATTTTCCCCATAAGAAATAATGGAAATCAAATTAATCCGTGCAAGACACCCAAAAGTATGAAAAAAAATTTTTTTACCACATGAAATATACATTTTCCTACACACAAAGAGAAGGATACATGCACAATAGTAGAGTAGTACATGCACAGTATATATTGTGCATGTACTACTCTACTAAATGAAGAATAAATGACACTTACCTTTATTGAAGATGCAGCAATGACTGATGAGACACTGTGTCCTGGGAGTGCCTTTTCCTCCTGAGTACTGTAGGTCCTGTTTGGCATTTTCTTCCAGAACAGGCCTTATCACACTGTGTATGCCACTACGATTCTTAAATCTCTCAAACCAACCTTTGCTGGCTTTAAATTCACCAATATGAGCACTAGTTTCAGGCATTTTTCCCTGTTCACCTGGGTGTTAGTCGACTGGTGTGGGTTGCATCCTGGGAGACAAGATTAAGGACCCCAATGGAAATAAGTTAGACAGTCTTCGATGACACTGACTTTTTTGGGTTATCCTGGGTGGCAAATCCTCTGGGGTTAATTGTTTCTTGGTATTCTCAATAAGCCACACCAACAACGGTGCTACAGCAGCAGCAGCTGACAGTGCTACAGCAGCAGCAGCTGACAGTGCTACAGCAGCAGCAGACGATGCTACAGCAGCAGCAGATGATGCTACAGCAGCAGCAGATGATGCTACAGCAGCAGCAGATGGTACTACAGCAGCAGCTGACGGTGGTACAGCAGCAGCAGCAGCTGACAGTGCAGCAGCAGCAGCAGCAGCTGACGGTGGTACAGCAGCAGCAGCAGCTGTACCACCAATAGTAGCGATGGTTGAATTGGGGGTTTTTATTATAACAACCTGGCCAGCTCGGAGACACGCACTCCACTTTCATACTTATCAATGATCTTTTCTTCATCTCTATAGTAATTCTCACCCTTATTGCTGTAGGGTTGGCACTAGAAGCTTTCTTGGGGCCCATGGTCACTTATTTTGCAGATAAAATCACCAAAAACACTGTAATAATACGAAATGTTCCGATTGTATGCTTGGATGTTACCGCGGAGGCTGGCTGGTAAACAATGCCACCGGCGGCACATGTGAGGCTGGCTAAGGGCGCACATTGGACGCGTCTCGGACGAAGAGCGGTGAGCGGGTTTTTGAGCGGTATGCGAGGCAAAATTTTTGCGATAAAAGCGAGCGGTATGCGGATTGAACGTTATGTGATGCGTACGGTATGCGGGGGTCCACTGTACTTATCTTAAAGTATTTGTAATCTTAATGTAGGGAGAGAGGTGAGTAGTACTTATTTGTAGGAAGTCAGGTGCAGGTAGCCCAGGTGTAGGTAGCACTGGCTCCCTGTCTCATACTTAATATACGATACAGTGGACCCCCGCTTTACAATCAGCTCCCAATGCGACCAATTATGTAAGTGTATTTATCTAAGTGTGTTTGTATGTGTATGTTTGAGGGGCCTGAAATGGACTAATCTAATTCACAATATTCCTTATGGGAACAAATTCGGTCAGTACTGGCACCTGAACATACTTCTGGAATGAAATAATATCGTAAACCGGGGGTCCAATGTATTTAAAACATCCCAGAGAGGTAAAATGCACATACAGTACACTCATTATTTACCTTAAAATATGTGTAGTCTTAATATAGGAAGAGAGGTGAGTAGTATTTATTTGTATAAAGTCAGTGTAGGTAGCCGGTAGGTGTAGCCTGGGCTACACCTACCGGCTACCTACACTGGCCCAGAGCCATATTATTAACATCAACATGCTTTGTTCACTGAATTTAATCATTTCTAACAACTACCTTTAGATGCCATCATAAACGAAGGTAGAAGTAATGAATAATTCATGCTGAAAATTGTAAACAAAAGCAGAGTGGGGGAGTGGCTGGGCCAAACGCAGATTCATACACGTTTTCTCCGATGGCTGAGCAGAGAAAATGTAATGTTGTCCCTCCACCCGGCTACCACACAGGTCCACAAGTATTATTATCAGAGCATATAAAATATGCAATAAATGCCAGACAACAAGTTTACACTAACTTATATTAAGTTAGCAATAGAAATAGGCATTAAAAACACAATAAAAGGTAAGATACACACAGAGTACACTTATTACTTGCCTTAAAATATTAATATTAATATGTGAGAGGTGAGTGGCAGGGTGTTTATTGAATAAAATCAGAATGGCACACCATCATCCTCTAACTTGGCACTTAAAGCAAGAGACTTATGACTTCTCTTTTTATTACAGCTAACCTTAGACGCCATCGTCAATGAGAGCCAACTAGTTAATGAAAGAGTGAACGGGAGAGAGAACGAGATACAGAGTTGAGACAATGTAAGAACACAAACTGAACAGGTAGTGGACGATCACTTGGTCAGGCGAAATAAATTCGTATTAATATGTGTCTACTTTTAGTTCATTCACGTCCATTTGTAAGAGTTTGTAAAACATTTTCCTCAATATTTTTTTATTTTAATAATAATTACATCACAATACAAATAGTACTCTTACATTGTGTACAAGTTGTACAAGTTAGTTCAGAATAAACAAACAGCAACACACCATTTTTAGAGTGAATGAAGATAAAATAATAATAATAATATAATAATAATATTAATATTAATAATAATAATAATAATAGTAATATTATTAATAATAATAATAATAATAATTATTATTATTTATTATAAAAAGCACTAAACCCACAAGGGCCGTGAATTGCTATACATAGAGTAAAGGCATACGAAAAGAATATTTTTCTACAGTTACCCCCCAGTGTTTGACTAGAGAAAACGTAATTCTTCCGACACCACCTACACGCTGCTTTTAAAACAAATCTCATATTTACATCAATTTTTTTTCTGATGTATGTATCATGTTATATGGTATGTAATGGGTTTCATATTAATTTTGGGGAAAATATCGTAATGGTTTAAATGAAAATTCCAAATTTTGATGTAAAATAAAATTTAGTGTGCCCAAGAGTGTTTTAAAAATTACGTAGTATTGGCAATGAGTAGAGGAGATTTGCGTTTTTAAATGGGTACCTGCACACCAGCACAGTGTGAATAATTTGGTACAATACCATAATATAATTATCAATACAATAAAATACCCGTAATTTTTAAAACACTTGAAATTTGAAAGTTTCCTGACATAATAGATGTGGTCAGGGAAAAGTAAACAAACCGGGTGGGGGGCGCTGTATTTAAAAAGACCGCTTGCCGTATAGCAAAATTTTGGTCATAATTTGACATCGCTGATTAGGGGAACGCCGAAAGGAAAACACCGTAAAGGGGGGCTTACTGAAAATTTGTTAAACAGTTATCATACTTTAATCTCATTCGAAAGTGAAAAAGGCTATGATTCATGTACGCAGTAGCCGGAACCAACCTCTATGAAAAAGGGCCCCTTTTGTACAGCATAGCCGGAAACCAACCCTAGTATAAGCAGGTCCATTTGCACAGCATAGCCCGAACCTGCCAACTGTACAAGCAGGGCCCTCCTGTACATAGCCCAGTACCTAACCTACGTTAAGTGGGGCCTGCCTGTCACAGATCCTGGAACCTACCTGCTGTAAAGCATCCCTCCTTACTGTAACCCCTAACCTAACCCACTGTATAAGCATTGCCCTCTTGTACAGTACCCAGAACCTAACCTACTGTATATGTTGGGGGGTGCTTGTAGTGAATCTGTGTGTTAAATTGTGGTTGCTCTTCTCAGGATTATAAGATGAGCAGTATAATGAAGCAGCAAGAGCAGTTGGGGAAGAAAAAAGCCATCACTTTTTCCCACGCATCCTCAACTCCCTAACCTCAACTTCCTGAGGAAGCCATCTCAATCTTTTCCCCAGGAAAACCACCCATCATCCCCACACACCGCGGCCATTCACCATCACCCTCAACTATCCCTTTCAGGGGGTCCCTTTTTTTTCCCATTTTAGTTTTAATATTTTTATTTTTTATTATTATTTTTATTAACAACTGGCTGATTTCCACCAAAGGGAGGGGGGCCTGAAAAAGAAAAACTTTCACCATCATTCATCCATCATGTTTGCCAGAAAAGGGGGCTTTTAACTACAGTTTTTTAAACCCCTTTAGGTTTTGTCGTACTAGTACGTCTTCCCCGTAGGGTTTTTGACGTACTGTACTCATAAAATTTAGCGGCCTAAAACTAGTGGGGGAAAGCTGGTAGGCCTTTATATGAAAGAAGGGTCTATGTGGTCAGTGTGCACAGTCTAAAAAAAAATCCCGCAGCACACAGTGCAAATGAGAAAAAAAAAAAATTTGACATTTTTTTTTTTTTAAAAAATCACGACTTTGATGTATTTTCGTAAGTTTTATTTTTGTATTCTATTTTTCTTGGTCTCATTTTATAGAATGGAAGACATATTACTGAAATTGAGATGATTTTGACTGGTTTTTACAATGAAAGGTGCCTGAAATTGAGCTCAAAGTAGCAGAAATGTTCGATTTTTACCAAATTTCAAAGTAAACAAATCGTGCCAAGCGTGCAATACACGTCAACTGGTGATTTCAAATATTCTTTTCACAAGTCACCAATAATATTTATACCATTTTTTACACTAATGCAGTAGTCTGCAAAACAGTAAATCTTATATTTTTTGTGAGAATAAAAATTCAAAGTGGAAAGCAAAAGAATATAAGAGGGGCCTTGAGACGTGACTAATGACTAGGGGAAATGTCATTTTAGTGCCAGGAATGTCTTTCTTGTTTATTCTGGACCCTATTCCGAAATTGGCATCTTTTGAAATTTGTGTAAAATTTGGGCAAAATTGCTAAATTCTGACCACTGTACTGGATAGTTGAATTTATAAATGGATGGTTTCTTGCACCCATTCGATAGAAAAAATGGAGTCTAGCGAATTATTCATTTTTTTTGTCGACTAGTACAGTGAAATTGGCCGAAAATGGGGCTCAAAGTGGCAAAATCGCCGATGCGTAAAACATCGCCGAGACCGCTAACTTTGCGAGAGCATAATTCCGTAAGTTTTCTTATCAAATTTCAAACTTTTGGTGTCGTTATGATCGGGAAAAGATTCTCTATCTTTTCATAAGAGAAAATAATTTTTTTTTTTTTTTAAATTTGGCCGACCCTGAGAACGAGTTTCGGAGAGGGCCTGTCGACCCTCAAAGGTTAAACTGCAACATTAACACCCCTCTTTCAGAGTGCAGGCACTGTACTTCCCATCTCCAGGACTCAAGTCCGGCCTGCTGGTTCCCTGAATCCCTTCATAAATGTTACTTTGCTCACACTCCAACAGCACGTCAAGTATTAAAAACCATTTGTCCCCCATTCACTCCTATCAAACACGCTCACGAAATGCCTGCTGGAAGTCCAAGCCCCTCGCACACAAAACCTCCTTTACCCCCTCCCTCCAACCTTTCCTAGGGCCAACCCCTACCCTGCCTTCCTTCCACTACAGACTGATACACTCTTGAAGTCATTCTGGTTTGCTCCATTTTTCTCTACATGTCTGAACCACTTCAACAACCCTTTCTCAGCCCTCTGGACAACAGTTTTGGTAATTTCCCCCACCTTCTCCTAACTTCCAAACTACGGGTTTCTTTCATTATATTCACACCACAAAATTGCCCTCAGACATGACATCTCCACTGCCTCCAGCCTTCTCCTCGCTGCAACATTGATCACCCATGCTTCACACCTCGTGACAGAGTGTCAGCGTGCCTCGTTGTGCTCCGGGTTTTCTCGTGTTTTCACGGTCGCTCTTACGTGCTAGAACTTTAATTTGTGTCATCAATCCTATACGATACATCCCTCTAGCGCCTGGAACCAATCTTGGGGGGGAAAACATTATATACTGAGTCAAAAAAGGAGAATTAGTGTGCACTACCTAGCAAGAGTTTACTGCCAGAGGGGAATCATAGGCCTGTGTACCGTGTGAAAAAAAATAATAATAATTGAACTTTTCGTGTCAGAGGAAAGAAAGTCTCCCTGATAACATTGAGTATACATAGTGTATAGTGTATACTACAGTGGCTCCCTAGTATATTGATGATAAAGGCTAAAGTGTCATTTGAAAACAGGTGAATTTGTAAATGAAGTGATAAGCCTATAGAGGCAGGTGCCAGAAGTCGCCAGAACTTACCACACGTCAGCTGTTTTTAATAATCTTCCTGGCTTGCTAGTGTACTCGCATATAATCTAGTGATACCAGTGAATAGCAGAATATAGTGTTGTAGTAGCAACTAACCAGTATTATAATGGTACTTAGTGGAGTGGAGTGACTTTCATTAGTTTCTTTTTCTTGAAATACCAGACATATACTGTGAATTTCATATAACCTGTAGTTACCAGCGGTCGCAATATACACAACGAGAAGCAGATATTACTACACAAAAAGCGTCCTTCCTCCAAAAGTTCCACCAGTCAACTATAGTGATAATATAGCATTTATTGTGGTGGAGACGGAAAAAAAAATAGAAAAGCTAGATACAGTGATTGATAAACAAGGGTGGAGGTTGACCGTTCATCATTGTAGGAGCTGCCAGAAATCACCGGTTTCTTCAACACGCAAGTTATACTCTTGTATCAATCAAATCACATATTACTCGGGTAGATAATTTCCAGTAGATCCTTCATGTGTTAGCCCAAATCACCGACCAGTATGTTTTAAATAAGCGACCCTGATCTGATCAGATCAGATCGACTGGTCCGAACCCTTGACTGGTCCGAACCCTTGACTGGTTTCAAAAGGTTTCGTTGGACAATAAAGCAGACTGTAAACGGATGGGGTTGTAGGCGCCCTTATAAACACAAACATTAAATATATATCAGGACCGTGCACGGTAAGCTGTCCTATATACAAAAACAGAAACAGAAATACAAATAGCTAGAGCTTCATTTAAGGAGGTTATTAATAGAATATTAAAGAGGTTGCTAGTAGAATTACAGTAAATCAACCATTCAAATCATTATGAAGCTGTGTGTAGTCTGTGGTCAGTCAAACAAACGGGCTTCCACATGGATAAATTGTCATTTTTGTGGAAATTGGTGTCACGCCCCTTGTGCAGATATCCAAGAACTAGCTACAAGCAGTATTAACCCTTTCAGGGTCCAAGGCCCAAATCTGGAGTCACGCACCAGTGTCCAAGAATTTTCAAAAAAAAAATTTGTTATTTTTTCTTATGAAATCGTAGAGAATCTTTTTGTGAAGGTAATAAAACAAAAAGTACGAAATTTGGTGGAAAATTGACGAAATTATGCTTTCGCGAATTTTGATGTGTCAGCGATATTTACGAATCGGGCGATTTTGCCGACTTTGACTCCCATTTTAGGCCAATTACATTATTCCAATCAACCAAATTCTTAGCTATTTCACTAGTATTACTTCTATTCTATCGATTGAGCACAAGAAATCGCCAAGTCAACTGTTTCAACTACAAAATAAAGTGATCGGAAATTGTCAATTTGGCCAATTTAAACACAAAGTTCAAAATATTTCAATTTCAAAATAGGGTCAAGAATAAACAATGTAGGCATTCCTGGCACTAAACTAACATTTCCTCTGTTCGTTAGTTATGTTTTGAGGCTTTACAAATAAATTCCATTTTGATTTTTTATTCACATAATGAATTTTTATTCACACCAAAAAATAGAAGATTTACTGTTATGCAATACTGTAATAATTGTATAAATATCATCACCATATTTGTGAATGTATATTAGACCCACCAGCTGACGTGTATTAGATGTGTGAGGTCGTTTGTTTACTCTTGAATATCGGCAAAAATTTAACATTTCCGCTACTTTGAGCTCAGTTTCAAGCCATTCCAGTGCTAAAACCAATCAAAATCATCTCTATTTCTGTAATATGTCTTCCATTCTATCAAATGAGACCAAGAAATCGCAAATACAACTATAAAAAACATACGAAAAAACACTGCAAGTTGCTGTTTTAATCGAAAAATCATGATTTCAGTTTTTTTCTCTCATTGTACACAGTGTGCTGCAGGATCTGTTTTATGTGGTGCACACATACCACATAGATGTATTCTCTCATATCTAGGCCCAAATGTACCACTCACATTTTTATCAGAGTGAGCTGAGCTCATGGCGTAGATCTACGGTTTGGACACTCACCGTAAAGCCGTAGATCTACGGGACGGACCCTGAAAGGGTTAAAACAGGGAAATGTTTTTGGGTATGCCCAAATGAGATAAATCTGTGGACTAAAATCACAAGGGTATTAAAAGAGGACAACATCAAAGCTGCTTTCATAGAAAACCTGGAAGCTTTCTACAACAGATGGGAACATAAAAAGTCTGGGCTGAATGGTACTGCCCTTGATACTGGCCATGTAGTCAGAAACTGTAAGGCTGGAGATGAAGTCCTGGTAGTCAGTAAATGTGGGCTGATAGTGGGTGTCCTGGAGACAGTAATGGTGAAGCTGGAGGTGCTGTCCTGGAGACAGTAATGGTGAAGCTGGAGGTGCTGTCCTGGGAGACAGTAATGGTGAAACGGAGGTGCTGTCCTGGGAGACAGTAATGGTGAAGCTGGGGGGTGCTGTCCTGGGAGACAGTAATGGTGAAGCTGGAGGGCTGTCCTGGGAGACAGTAATGGTGAAGCTGGAGGTGCTGTCCTGGGACAGTAATTTGGGGAAGCTGGAGATCTGTCCTGGGGGACAGTTTAAAGGTGAAGCTGGGAGATTGGGCCAGGTAGTCGGGAATTATACGCAGGGAAAGGGAAAACATATAAATGACCTCATAGGGGGCAGGAGCCATAGTAGGGAAACAAGTGTAGTCAAAGATAAGATAAAACCAATATTGCAAAAATAGAAATACCGCAGGAAATAGCAAACAAAAGGACTCCACTAGCAATAGTGAGGATATATTACCAAAAACAACTGGTGGGAGCTCCATTGTTGGTGCTAGGGAGGATAGAAGTAAGACAGGGAAACATGCACCAACAGGGAATACAGCCACAGAAACCCAAGGCAAACGGAAACCAAGCCTGTGCACATACTATGCACTTGGTATCTACTGGCATGGGAAATCTGGAAAAACAGATGGGACGTGCAACTATGACCACCCTAGAAAATGCCATGCCCATATGACAACAGGAAAATGCAAACTCCCTTCCTGTAAGCTTTTTCACCCTGAACTGTGTACCTCTTCAGTACAGGGACAGACTGTGCTATAAACTTAAATTGCCAGGCATACCATCTAAAGGGGACAAAAAGATACAAAACATCCAGGCCATGGGAAAACCTGGGTAGCCACAGCCACTCAAGAGGGAGAGGTTTTTAGTGCCAGGAAGAAAAAAAAAACTGGCAGGAAATGGCAGAAATCATACACCAAATCCAGTCATTCCTGGAGTGGAACCACAGTCGATGGCCTCCACTCCAAACCAACAGATACAGATACTAATGCCGGAAAAAAAAATCCCCCCCCAGTACCAACAATACCACCAGTCCGATAACATTCTTCTTTGCAATTATACAGGGTCTAAAGCCAGCAACAAACAACAAAATACCTTTCATCCGTGGACTGCTTGCAGAGGCAAAGGCAATGTTCGCGGCTTTCACTGAGACCCACATAAAGGATCACTTGGGACAACGAAATATGGATCCAGGTTACAACCTATACAGATGTGACAGAGTGAACAGGCAAAAGGGGGGGGTTGGCCTGTACATTGCAGAGTCACTTGTTTGCACAGAACTGCTTAATGCCTCAAATGATGTAGTGGAAGTTTTAGCAGTAAAGGTCGAGAACCAAAACCTAGTCATTGTGGTAGTCTACAAGCCTCCGGATGCAACATCCCAGCAATTCCAGGAACAGCTGTTAAAAAATTGACCACTGTCTGGAAAATCTTCCAGCTCCTGCACCCAACATCTTGCTCCTGGGGGATTTCAACTTAAGCACCTAAAATGGAGGAATATAGCAAATAATATTGTTGCAGTAATAACACCCAGGAGGCAGCTCTGATGAAAACTCACACTCATGCGAGCTTTTAAAATCTCTGCACAAAATTCAATTTAAACCAGCAAATAATAGAGCGTACTAGACTGGAGAATACACTAGACTCATCTTCACTAACAATGATGATCTGATAAGAAATGTCGCCATATCAAAAAACAATATACTCAGATCACAACATAATTGAGGTTCAGACATGTATGCGCGGAGCCCCAGACCGGCAAAATGAGATTAGTCACGAGGGAGCATTCACCAAATTCAACTTCAATAACAAAACATAAAGTGGGACAAGTAAACCAAGTCCTAACCGATTAAGCTGGAAGATATACTAAGCAACACAGACCCCAACTTATGCCTAGAAGAGATTAACTCGGTGGCACTCGATGTATGCACAAGGCTTATTCCTCTAAGAAAAAGGAGGAGTAGATGTAAAATGGAAAGAGACAGGCGCTCCCTTTACAGGCGACGGAAAAAAGAATAACAGAGCGGCTAAAAGAGGTCAATATATCCGAAATGCGTAGGGAGACACTGGTCAGAGAAATAGCAAGCATCGAACTTAAGCTAAAAGAATCCTTTAGGAGTCAGGAATCGCGGGAAGAACTAAAAGCCATAAATGAAATCGAAAGAAACCCAAAGTATTTCTTCTCCTATGCCAAATCAAAATCGAGAACAACGTCCAGATTGGGCCCCTACTTAAACAAGATGGGTCCTTCACAGATGACAGCAAGGAAATGAGTGAGCTACTCAAGTCCTAATATGACTCAGTTTTTAGCAAGCCGCTAACCAGACTGAGAGTCGGAGATCAAAATGAATTTTTTATGAGAGAGCCACAAAATTTGATTAACACAAGCCTATCCGATGTTATCTGACGCCAAATGACTTCGAACAGGCGATAAATGACATGCCCATGCACTTTGCCCAGGGCCAGATTCATGGAACTCCGTGTTCATCAAGAACTGCAAGAAGCCCCTATCACGAGCCTTTTCCATCCTATGGAGAGGGAGCATGGACACATGGGTCATCCCACGGTTACTAAAAACAACAGACATAGCCCCACTCCACAAAGGGGGGGCAGTAAAGCAATCAGCAAAGGAACTACAGACCAATAGCACTAACATCCCATATCATAAAAGTCTTTGAAAGGGTCCTAAGAAGCAAGATCACCACCCATCTAGAAACCCATCAGTTACACAACCCAGGGCAACATGGGTTTAGAACAGGTCGCTCCTGTCTGTCTCAACTATTGGATCACTACGACAAGGTCCTAAATGCACTAGAAGACAAAAAGAATGCAGATGTAATATATACAGACTTTGCAAAAGCCTTCGACAAGTGTGACCATGGCGTAATAGCGCAGAAAATGCGTGCTAAAGGAATAACAGGAAAAGTCGGTCGATGGATCTATAATTTCCTCACGAACAGAACACAGAGAGTAGTCGTCAACAGAGTAAAGTCCGAGGCAGCTACGGTGAAAAGCTCTGTTCCACAAGGCACAGTACTTGCTCCCATCTTGTTCCTCATCCTCATATCCGACATAGACAAGGGTGTCAGCCACAGCACCGTGTCTTCCTTTGCAGATGACACCCGAATCTGCATGACAGTGTCTTCCATCGCAGACACTGCAAGGCTCCAGGCGGACATCAACCAAATCTTTCAGTGGGCTGCAGAAAACAATATGAAGTTCAACGATGAGAAATTTCAATTACTCAGATATGGTAAACATGAGGAAATTAAATTTTCATCAGAGTACAAAACAAATTCTGGCCACAAAATAGAGCGAAACACCAACGTCAAAGACCTGGGAGTGATCATGTCGGAGGATCTCGCCTTCAAGGACCACAACATTGTATCAATCGCATCTGCTAGAAAAATGACAGGATGGATAATGAGAAACCTTCAAAACTAGGAGGCCAAGCCCATGATGACACTCTTCAGGTCACTTGTTCTATCTAGGCTGGAATATTGCTGCACACTAACAGCACCTTTCAAGGCAGGTGAAATTGCCGACCTAGAAAATGTACAGAGAACTTTCACGGCGCGCATAACGGAGATAAAACACCTCAATTACTGGGAGCGCTTGAGGTTCCTAAACCTGTATTCCCTTGAACGCAGGAGGGAGAGATACATGATTATATACACCTGGAAAATCCTAGAGGGACTAGTACCGAACTTGCACACGTAAGTCACTCACTACGAAAGCAAAAGACTTGGCTGACGATGCAACATCCCCCCAATGAAAAGCAGGGGTGTCACTAGCACGTTAAGAGACCATACAATAAGTGTCAGGGGCCCGAGACTGTTCAACTGCCTCCCAGCACACATAAGGGGGATTACCAACAGACCCCTGGCAGTCTTCAAGCTGGCACTGGACAAGCACCTAAAGTCGGTTCCTGATCAGCCGGGCTGTGGCTCGTACGTTGGTTTGCGTGCAGCCAGCAGCAACAGCCTGGTTGATCAGGCTCTGATCCATCAGGAGGCCTGGTCACAGACCGGGCCGCGGGGGCGTTGACCCCCGGAACTCTCTCCAGGTAAACACCCATGTAAGAGCGTTGGTAAAACTATACTCTCATACATTCCCCTCTTTGCCTCCAAGGACAAAGTTCTTTGTCTCCACAGACTCCTAAGTGCACCACTCACTCTTTTTCCCTCATCAATTCTATGATTCACCTCATCCTTCATAGACCCATCCGCTGACACGTCCACTCCCAAATATCTGAATACATTCACCTCCTCCATACTCTCTCCCTCCAATCTGATATCCAGTCTTTCATCACCTAATCTTTTTGTTATCCTCATAACCTTACTCTTTCCTGTATTCACTTTCAATTTTCTTCTTTTGCACACCCTACCAAATTCATCCACCAATCTCTGCAACTTCTCTTCAGAATCTCCCAAGAGCACAGTGTCATCAGCAAAGAGCAACTGTGACAACTCCCACTTTGTGTGATTCTTTATCTTTTAACTCCACGCCTCTTGCCAAGACCCTCGCATTTACTTCTCTTACAACCCCATCTATAAATATATTAAACAACCACGGTGACATCACACATCCTTGTCTAAGGCCTACTTTTACTGGGAAATAATCTCCCTCTTTCCTACATACTCTAACTTGAGCCTCACTATCCTCGTAAAAACTCTTCACTGCTTTCAGTAACCTACCTCCTACACCATACACCTGCAGCATCTGCCACATTGCCCCCCTATCCACCCTGTCATACGCCTTTTCCAAATCCATAAATGCCACAAAAACCTCTTTAGCCTTATCTAAATACTGTTCACTTATGTTTCACTGTAAACACCTGGTCCACACCACCCCTACCTTTCCTAAAGCCTCCTTGTTCATCTGCTATCCTATTCTCCGTCTTACTCTTAATTCTTTCAATAACTCTACCATACACTTTACCAGGTATACTCAGACTTATCCCCCTATAATTTTTGCACTCTCTTTTGACCCCTTTGCCTTTATACAAAGGAACTATGCATGCTCTCTGCCAATCCCTAGGTACCTTACCTCTTTTCATTTTAAATATTGC
>NC_069444.1:4752560-4775125 GCF_026875155.1 Cherax quadricarinatus | reverse complement strand
GGTTTTTGGGGTGCAGGTCAGGGTTTTACTTGTAGGGAATGTAGCAGACATGCAGGGAGTGTGGCAGGCATGTAGGGGGTGTAGCAGACATGCAGGGAGTGTAGCAGGCATGTAGGGGGTGTAGCAGACATTGAGGGAGTGTACCAGACTTGTAGGGAATGTAGCAGACATGCAGGGAGTGTGGCAGGCATGTAGGGATTGTAGCAGACATGCAGAGTGTTTACCTGGAGTTTACCTGGAGAGAGTTCCGGGGGTCAACGCTTCCGCTGCCCTGTCTGTGACCAGGCCTCCTGGTGGATCAGAGCCTGATCAACCAGGCTGTTACTGCTGGCTGCACGCAAACCAACGTACGAGCCACAGCCCGGCTGATCAGGAACCGACTTTAGGTGCTTTTCCAGTGCCAGCTTGAAGACTGCCAGGGGTCTGTTGGTAATCCCCCTTATGTATGCTGGTAGGTAGTTGAACAGTCTCGGGCCCCTGACACTTATTGTATGGTCTCTTAACGTGCTAGTGACACCCCTGCTTTTCATTGGGGGGATGTTGGATCGTCTGCAAAGTCTTCTGCTTTCGTACTAAGTGATTTTCGTGTGCAAGTTCAGTACTAGTCCCTCTAGGATTTTCCAGGTGTATATAATCATGTATCACTCCCGCCTGCGTTCCAGGGAATACAGGTTTAGAAACCTCAAGCGCTCCCAGTAATTGAGGTGTTTTATCTCCGTTATGCGCGCCGTGAAGGTTCTCTGTACATTTTCTAGGTAAGCAATTTCACCTGCCTTGAAAGGTGCTGTTAGTGTGCAGCAATATTCCAGCCTAGATAGAACAAGTGACCTGAAGAGTGTCATCATGGGCTTGGCATCCCTCGTTTTGAAGGTTCTCATTAACCATCCTGTCATTTTTCTAGCAGATGCGATCGATACAATGTTATGGTCCTCGAAGGTGAAATCCTCCGACATGATCACTCCCAGGTCTTTGACGTTGGTGTTTCGCTCTATTTTGTGGCCAGAATTTGTTTTGTACTCTGATGAAGATTTAATTTCCTCGTGTTTACCATATCTGAGTAATTGAAATTTCTCATCGTTGAACTTCATATTGTTTTCTGCAGCCCACTGAAAGATTTGGTTGATGTCTGCCTGGAGCCTTGCAGTGTCTGCAATGGAAGACTTGTCATGCAGATTCGGGTGTCATCTGCAAAGGAAGACACGTGCTGTGGCTGACACCCTTTGTCTATGTCAGATATGAGGATGAGGAACAAGATGGGAGCTAGTACTGTGCCTTGTGGAACAGAGCTTTTCACTGTGCCTGCCTCGGACTTTACTCTGTTGACTACTACTCTCTGTGTTCTGTTAGTGAGGAAATTATAGATCCATCGACCGACTTTTCCTGTTATTCCTTTAGCACGCATTTTGTGCGCTATTACGCCATGGTCACACTTGTCGAAGGCTTTTGCAAAGTCTATATATATTACATCTGCATTCTTTTTGTCTTCTAGTGCATTTATAACCTTATCGTAGAGATCCAATAGTTGAGACTGACAGGAGCGACCTGTTCTAATCCCATGTTGCCCTGGGTTGTGTAACTGATGGGTTTCTAGATGGGTGGTGATCTTGCTTCTTAGGACCCTTTCAAAGATTTTTATGATATGGGATGTTATTGCTATCGGTCTGTAGTTCTTTGCTGTTGCTTTACTGCCCCCTTTGTGGAGTGGGGCTATGTCTGTTGTTTTTAGTAACTGTGGGACGACCCCCGTGTCCATGCTCCCTCTCCATAGGATGGTAAAGGCTCGTGATAGGGGCTTCTTGCAGTTCTTGATGAACACGGAGTTCCATGAGTGTGGCCCTGGGGCAAAGTGCACGGGCATGTCATTTATCGCCTGTTCGAAGTCATTTGGCTTCAGGATAACATCAGATAGGCTTGTGTTAACCAAATTCTGTGGCTCTCTCATAAAAAATTCATTTTGATCTTCGACTCTCAGTCTGGTTAGTCGCTTGCTAAAAACTGAGTCATATTGTGACTTGAGTAGCTCACTCATTTCCTTGCTGTCATCTGTGTAGGACCCATCTTGTTTAAGTAAGGGCCCAATACTGGACGTTGTTCTCGACTTTGATTTGGCATAGGAGAAGAAATACTTTGGGTTTCTTTCGACTTCATTTATGGCTTTTAGTTCTTCCCGCGATTCCTGACTCCTATAAGATTCCTTTAGCTTAAGTTCGATGTTTGCTATTTTTCTGACCAGTGTCTCCCTACGCATTTCAGATAGATTGACCTCTTTTAGCCGCTCTGTTATTCTTTTCCGTCGCCTGTAAAGAGAGAGCCTGTGTCTTTCTATTTTACATCTACTCCTCCTTTTTCTTAGAGGAATAAGTCTTGTGCATACATCGAGTGCCACCAAGTTAATCTGCTCTAGGCATAAGTTGGGTTCTGTGTTGCTTAGTATATCTTCCCAGCTTATATCGGTTAGGACTTGGTTTACTTGGTCCCACTTTATGTTTTTGTTATTGAAGTTGAATTTGGTGAATGCTCCCTCGTGACTAATCTCATTTTGCCGGTCTGGGGCTCTGGTGCATACATGTCTGAACCTCAATTATGTTGTGATCTGAGTATATTGTTTTTGATATGGTGACATTTCTTATCAGATCATCATTGTTAGTGAAGATGAGGTCTAGTGTATTCTCCATTCTAGTAGGCTCTATTATTTGCTGGTTTAAATTGAATTTTGTGCAGAGATTTAAAAGCTCGTGTGAGTGTGAGTTTTCATCAGAGCTGCCTCCTGGTGTTATTACTGCAACAATTTATTTGCTATATTCCTCCATTTTAGGTGCCTTAAGTTGAAATCCCCCAGGAGCAAGATGTTGGGTGCAGGAGCTGGAAGATTTTCCAGACAGGGTCAATTTTTAACAGCTGTTCCTGGAATTGCTGGGATGTTGCATCCGGAGGCTTGTAGACTACCACAATGACTAGGTTTTGGTTCTCGACCTTTACTGCTAAAACTTCCACTACACATTTGAAGGCTTTTAAGCAGTTCTGTGCAAACAAGTGACTCTGCAATGTACAGGCCAACCCCCCCCCCCTTTTGCCTGTTCACTCTGTCACATCTGTATAGGTTGTAACCTGGGATCCATATTTCGTTGTCTAAGTGATCCTTTATGGGGGTCTCAGTGAAAGCCGCGAACATTGCCTTTGCCTCTGCAAGCAGTCCACGAATGAAAGGTATTTTGTTGTTTGTTGCTGGCTTTAGACCCTGTATATTTGCAAAGAAGAATGTCATCGGAATGGTGGTATTGTTGGTACTGGGGGGGGATTTTTTTCCGGCATTAGTATCTGTATCTGTTGGTTTGGAGTGGAGGCCATCGACTGTGGTTCCACTCCAGGAATGAATGGATTTGGTGTACAATTTCTGCCATTTTCTGCCAGATTTTTTCCTTCCTGGCACTGAAAAACCTCTCCCTCTTGAGTGGCTGTGGCTACCCAGGTTTTCCCATGGCCTGGATGTTTTGTATCTTTTTGTCCCCTTTAGATGGTGTGCCTGTACTGAAGAGGTACACATTTCAGGGTGAAAAAGCTTACAGGAAGGGAGTTTGCATTTTCCTGTTGTCATATGGGCACTGCATTTTCTAGGGTGGTCATAGTTGCACGTCCCATCTGTTTTCCCAGATTTCCCATGCCAGCAGATACCAAGTGCATAGTATGTGCACAGGCTTGGTTTCCGTTTGCCTTGGGTTTCTGTGACTGCATTCCCTGTTGGTGCATGTTTCCCTGCCTTATTCCTATCTTCCCTAGCACCAACAATGGAACTCCCACCAGTTGTTTTTGGTAATATATCCTCACTATTGCTAGTGGAGTCCTCTTGTTTGCTATTTCCTGTTGTATTTCTTGTTTGCAATATTGGTTTTATCTTATCTTTGACTACACTTGTTTACCCACTACGGCTCCTGTCCCCTATGAGGTCATTTATATGCATTCTTTCCTGCGTATAATTCCCGACTACCTGGACAAAATCTCCAGCTTCACCATTACTGTCTCCCAGGACAGCACCTCCAGCTTCACCATTACTGTCTCCCAGGACAGCATCTCCAACTTCACCATTACTGTCTCCCAGGACAGCATCTCCAGCTTCACCATTACTGTCTCCCAGGACAGCACCTCCAGCTTCACCATTTCTGTCTCCCAGGACAGCACCTCCAGCTTCACCATTACTGTCTCCCAGGACAGCACTATCAGCCCCACATTTACTGACTATCAGGACATCACCTCCTGCCTTACAGTTTCTGACTACATGGCCAGTATCAAGGGCAGTAACATTCAGCCCAGACTTTTTATGTTCCCATCTGTTGTTTACCTGGAGTTTACCTGGAGAGAGTTCCGGGGGTCAACTCCCCCGCGGCCCGGTCTGTGACCAGGCCTCCTGGTGGATCAGAGCCTGATCAACCAGGCTGTTGCTGCTGGCTGAACGCAAACCAACGTACGAGCCACAGCCCGGCTGTCCAGTGCTTGTCCAGTGCCAGCTTGAAGACTGCCAGGGGTCTGTTGGTAATCCCCTTTATGTGTGCTGGGAGGCAGTTGAACAGTCTCGGGCCCCTGACACTTATTGTATGGTCTCTTAACGTGCTAGTGACACCCCTGCTTTTCATTGGGGGGATGGTGCATCGTCTGCCAAGTCTTTTGCTTTCGTAGTGAGTGATTTTCGTGTGCAAGTTCGGTACTAGTCCCTCTAGGATTTTCCAGGTGTATATAATCATGTATCTCTCCCTCCTGCGTTCCAAGGAATACAAGTTTAGGAACCTCAAGCGCTCCCAGTAATTGAGGTGTTTGTTGAAAGCTTCCAGGTTGTCTATGAAAGCAGCTTTGATGTTATCCTCTTTTAATACCCTTGTGATTTTAGTCCACAGATTTATCTCCTTTGGGCATACCCAAAAACACTTCCCTGTTTTAATACTGCTTGTAGCTAGTTCTAGGATATCTGCACAAGGGGCGTGACACTAATTTCCACAAAAATGACAATTTATCCATGTGGAAGCCCGTTTGTTTGATTTATTGCAGACTACACACAGCTTCATAATGATGTATCACAGTGGGCACCTGTGACGAGCGGGGTCCCACAGGGGTCGGTCCTAGGACCAGTGCTATTTTTGGTATATGTGAACGACATGATGGAAGGGTTAGACTCAGAAGTGTCCCTGTTTGCAGATGATGTGAAGTTAATGAGGAGAATTAAATCTGATGAGGACCAGGCAGAACTTCAAAGAGACCTGGACAGACTGGACACCTGGTCCAGCAAATGCCTTCTCGAATTTAATCCTGCCAAATGCAAAGTCATGAAGATAGGGGAAGGGCACAGAAGACCACAGACAGAGTACAGGCTAGGTGGCCAAAGACTGCAAACATCACTCAAGGAGAAAGATCTTGGGGTGAGTATAACACCGAGCATGTCTCCGGAAGCACACATCAATCAGATAACTGCTGCAGCATATGGGCGCCTGGCAAACCTGAGAACAGCATTCCGATACCTTAGTAAGGAATCGTTCAAGACACTGTACACTGTGTATGTCAGGCCCATACTGGAGTATGCAGCACCTGTTTGGAACCCGCACTTGATAAAGCACGTCAAGAAACTAGAGAAAGTACAAAGGTTTGCCACAAGGTTAGTTCCAGAGCTGAGGGGAATGTCCTATGAAGAAAGATTAAGGGGAAAACGGCCTGACGACACTGGAGGACAGGAGGGTCAGGGAGACATGATAACGACATATAAAATACTGCGTGGAATAGACAAAGTGGACAAAGACAGGATGTTCCAGGGAGGGGACACAGAAACAAGAGGCCACAATTGGAAGCTGAAGACACAAATGAGTCAGAGAGATATTAGGAAGTATTTCTTCAGTCATAGAGTTGTAAGGCAGTGGAATAGCCTAGAAAATGACGTAGTGGAGGCAGGAACCATACACAGTTTTAAGACGAGGTTTGATAAAGCTCATGGAGCGGGGAGAGAGAGGGCCCAGTAGCAACCGGTGAAGAGGCGGGGCCAGGAGCTAAGACTCGACCCCTGCAACCACAAATAGGTGAGTACAAATAGGTGAGTATTTGAATGTTTGCTTTACTGTAATTCTACTAGCAGACAAGCAGGGAATGTAGCAGACAAGCAGGGAATGTAGCAGACAAGCAGGGAGTGTAGCAGACAAGCAGGGAGTGTAGCAGACATGCAGGGAATGTAGCAGACAAGCAGGGAATGTAGCAGACAAGCAGGGAGTGTAGCAGACAAGCAGGGAATGTAGCAGACATGCAGGGAATGTAGCAGACAAGCAGGGAATGTAGCAGACATGCAGGGAATGTAGCAGAACAATGCAACGGGAGTGTAGCAGACATGCAGGGAATGTAGCAGACAAGCAGGGAATGTAGCAGACCAGCAGGGAATGTAGCAGACAAGCAGGGAATGTAGCAGACAAGCAGGGATGTAGCAGACATGCAGGGAATGTAGCAGACAAGCAGGGAATGTAGCAGACATGCAGGGAATGTAGCAGACAAGCAGGGAGTGTAGCAGACAAGCAGGGAATGTAGCAGACAAGCAGGGAATGTAGCAGACAAGCAGGGAGTGTAGCAGACAAGCAGGGAATGTAGCAGACATGCAGGGAATGTAGCAGACAAGCAGGGAATGTAGCAGACAAGCAGGGAATGTAGCAGACAAGCAGGGAGTGTAGCAGACAAGCAGGGAATGTAGCAGACATGCACGGAATGTAGCAGACAAGCAGGGAATCTAGCAGACAAGCAGGGAATGTAGCAGACAAGCAGGGAGTGTAGCAGACATGCAGGGAATGTAGCAGACAAGCAGGGATGTAGCAGACAAGCAGGGAATGTAGCAGACAAGCAGGGAATGTAGCAGACAAGCAGGGAATGTAGCAGACAAGCAGGGAATGTAGCAGACAAGCAGGGAATGTAGCAGACAAAGCAGGGAATGTAGCAGACAAGCAGGGATGTAGCAGACAAGCAGGGAATGTAGCAGACAAGCAGGAATGTAGCAGACAAGCAGGGAAATGTAGCAGACAAGCAGGGAATGTAGCAGACAAGCAGGGAATGTAGCAGACAAGCAGGGAATGTAGCAGACATGCAGGGAATGTAGCAGACAAGCAGGGAATGTAGCAGACAAGCAGGGAATGTAGCAGACAAGCAGGGAATGTAGCAGACAAGCAGGGATGTAGCAGACAAGCAGGGAATGTAGCAGACAAGCAGGGAATGTAGCAGACATGCAGGGAATGTAGCAGACAAGCAGGGAATGTAGCAGACAAGCAGGGAATGTAGCAGACAAGCAGGGATGTAGCAGACAAGCAGGGAATGTAGCAGACAAGCAGGGAATGTAGCAGACATGCAGGGAATGTAGCAGACATGCAGGGAATGTAGCAGACATGCAGGGAATGTAGCAGACATGCAGGGAATGTAGCAGACATGCAGGGAATGTAGCAGACAAGCAGGGAATGTAGCAGACAAGCAGGGAATGTAGCAGACAAGCAGGAATGTAGCAGACAAGCAGGGAATGTAGCAGACAAGCAGGGAATGTAGCAGACAAGCAGGGAATGTAGCAGACATGCAGGGAATGTAGCAGACAAGCAGGGAATGTAGCAGACAAGCAGGGAATGTAGCAGACATGCAGGGAATGTAGCAGACAAGCAGGGAATGTAGCAGACAAGCAGGGAATGTAGCAGACAAGCAGGGAATGTAGCAGACAAAGCAGGGAATGTAGCAGACAAGCAGGGAATGTAGCAGACAAGCAGGGAATGTAGCAGACAAGCAGGGAATGTAGCAGACAAGCAGGGAATGTAGCAGACAAGCAGGGAATGTAGCAGACATGCAGGGAATGTAGCAGACATGCAGGGAATGTAGCAGACAAGCAGGGAATGTAGCAGACAAGCAGGGAATGTAGCAGACAAGCAGGGAATGTAGCAGACAAGCAGGGAATGTAGCAGACATGCAGGGAATGTAGCAGACATGCAGGGAGTGTAGCAGACATGCAGGGAATGTAGCAGACATGCAGGGAATGTAGCAGACATGCAGGGAATGTAGCAGACATGCAGGGAATGTAGCAGACATGCAGGGAAGTAGCAGACATGCAAGGAATGTAGCAGACATGCAGGGAATGTAGCAGACATGCAGGGAATGTAGCCAAATGTACATGCAGGGAATGTAGCAGACAAGCAGGGAATGTAGCAGACATGCAGGGAATGTAGCAGACATGCAGGGAATGTAGCAGACATGCAGGGAATGTAGCAGACATCGGGAATGTGGACAAAAGAGCAGACATGCAGGGAATGTAGCAGACATGCAGGGAATGTAGCAGACAGCAGGGAATGTAGCAGACAAGCAGGGAATGTAGCAGACATGCAGGGAATGTAGCAGACATGCAGGGAATGTAGCAGACATGCAGGGAATGTAGCAGACATGCAGGGAATGTAGCAGACATGCAGGGAATGTAGCAGACATGCAGGGAATGTAGCAGACAAGCAGGGAATGTAGCAGACATGCAGGGATGTAGCAGAAAAAAATGTGCAGGGGTGTAGCAGACAAGCAGGAATTAGCAGACATGCAGGGAATGTAGCAGACAAAGCAGGGGAAAGTAGCAGACATGCAGGGAAATGTAGCAGACATGCAGGGGTGTAGCAGACAAGCAGGGAATGTAGCAGACATGCAGGGAATGTAGCAGACATGCAGAGGAATGTAGCAGACATGCAGGGAATGTAGCAGACATGCAGGGAATGTAGCAGACAAGCAGGGAGTGTAGCAGACATGCAGGGATGTAGCAGACATGCAGGGAATGTAGCAGACATGCAGGGAAAGTAGCAGACATGCAGGGAATGTAGCAGACATGCAGGAATGTAGCAGACATGCAGGGAATGTAGCAGACATGCAGGGAATGTAGCAGACATGCAGGGAATGTAGCAGACATGCAGGGAATGTAGCAGACATGCAGGGAATGTAGCAGACAAGCAGGGAATGTAGCAGACATGCAGGGAATGTAGCAGACATGCAGGGAATGTAGCAGACATGCAGGGAGTGTAGCAGACATGCAGGGAGTGTAGCAGACAAGCAGGGAATGTAGCAGACATGCAGGGAATGTAGCAGACATGCAGGGAAAGTAGCAGACATGCAGGGAATGTAGCAGACATGCAGGGAATGTAGCAGACATGCAGGGAATGTAGCAGACATGCAGGGAATGTAGCAGACATGCAGGGGTGTAGCAGACAAGCAGGGAATTAGCAGACAAGCAGGGGAAAGTAGCAGACAAGCAGGGAGTGTAGCAGACATGCAGGGAGTGTAGCAGACATGCAGGGAGTGTAGCAGACATGCAGGGAATGTAGCAGACATGCAGGGAGTGTAGCAGACATGCAGGGAATGTAGCAGACATGCAGGGAATGTAGCAGACATGCAGGGAATGTAGCAGACATACAAGGAGTGTAGCAGACATGCAGGGAATGTAGCAGACATGCAGGGAATGTAGCAGACATGCAGGGAATGTAGCAGACAAGCAGGGAATGTAGCAGACATGCAGGGAATGTAGCAGACATGCAGGGAATGTAGCAGACATGCAGGGAATGTAGCAGACATGCAGGGAATGTAGCAGACATGCAGGGAATGTAGCAGACATGCAGGGAATGTAGCAGACATGCAGGGAATGTAGCAGACATGCAGGGTGTAGCAGACATGCAGGGAATGTAGCAGACATGCAGGGAATGTAGCAGACATGCAGGGAATGTAGCAGACATGCAGGGAATGTAGCAGACATGCAGGGAATGTAGCAGACATGCAGGGAATGTAGCAGACATACAGGGAATGTAGCAGACAAGCAGGGAATGTAGCAGACATGCAGGGAATGTAGCAGACAAGCAGGGAATGTAGCAGACATGCAGGGAGTGTAGCAGACAAGCAGGGATGTAGCAGACATGCAGGGATGTAGCAGACATGCAGGGAATGTAGCAGACATGCAGGGAATGTAGCAGACATGCAAGGAATGTAGCAGACATGCAGGGAATGTAGCAGACATGCAGGGAGTGTAGCAGACATGCAAGGAGTGTAGCAGACATGCAGGGAATGTAGCAGACATGCAGGGAATGTAGCAGACATGCAGGGAGTGTAGCAGACATGCAGGAGTGTAGCAGACAAGCAGGGAAAGTAGCAGACATGCAGGGAGTGTAGCAGACATGCAGGGGTGTAGCAGACATGCAGGGAGTGTAGCAGACATGCAGGGAATGTAGCAGACATGCAGGGAGTGTAGCAGACATGCAGGGATGTAGCAGACATGCAGGGAGTGTAGCAGACATGCAGGGAATGTAGCAGACATGCAGGGAGTGTAGCAGACATGCAGGGAGTGTAGCAGACATGCAGGGAATGTAGCAGACAGCAGGGAATGTAGCAGACATGCAGGAATGTAGCAGACATGCAGGGAATGTAGCAGACATGCAGGGAATGTAGCAGACATGCAGGGAATGTAGCAGACATCCAGGGAATGTAGCAGACATGCAGGGAATGTAGCAGACATGCAGGGAATGTAGCAGACATGCAGGGATGTAGCAGACATGCAGGGAGTGTAGCAGACATGCAAGGAGGGAGCAGACAAGCAGGGAAGTGCAGCAGGGAAATGTAGCAGACATGCAGGGGTGTACCCGACATACAGGGAGTGTAGCAGACATGCAGGGAATGTAGCAGACATGCAGGGAGTGTAGCAGACATGCAGGGAGTGTAGCAGACAAGCAGGAATGTAGCAGACATGCAGGGATGTAGCAGACATGCAGGGAGTGTAGCAGACATGCAGGGAGTGTAGCAGACATGCAGGGAATGTAGCAGACATGCAGGGAATGTAGCAGACATGCAGGGAGTGTAGCAGACATGCAGGGAGTGTAGCAGACATGCAGGGAATGTAGCAGACATGCAGGGATGTAGCAGACATGCAGGGGTGTAGCAGACATACAGGAGTGTAGCAGACATGCAGGGAATGTAGCAGACATGCAGGGAATGTAGCAGACATGCAGGGAATGTAGCAGACATGCATGGAGTGTAGCAGACAACAGGGAGTTTGCAGACATGCAGGAGTGTAGCAGACATGCAGGGAGTGTAGCAGACATACAGGGAATGTAGCAGACATGCAGGGAATGTAGCAGACATGCAGAGAATGTAGCAGACATGCAGGGAGTGTAGCAGACAAGCAGGGAATGTAGCAGACATGCAGGGAATGTAGCAGACATGCAGGGAGTGTAGCAGACAAGCAGGGAGTGTAGCAGACATGCAGGGAGTGTAGCAGACATGCAGGGAGTGTAGCAGACATGCAGGGATGTAGCAGACATGCAGGGAATGTAGCAGACATGCAGGGAATGTAGCAGACATGCAGGGAATGTAGCAGACATGCAAGGAATGTAGCAGACATGCAGGGAATGTAGCAGACATGCAGGGAATGTAGCAGACATGCAAGGAATGTAGCAGACATGCAGGGAATGAGCAGACAAAGCAGGGATGTAGCAGACATGCAGGGAGTGTAGCAGACATGCAGGGAGTGTAGCAGACATGCAGGGAATGTAGCAGACATGCAGGGATGTAGCAGACATGCATGGAATGTAGCAGACATGCAGGGAATGTAGCAGACATGCAGGGAATGTAGCAGACATGCAGGGAATGTAGCAGACATGCAGGGAGTGTAGCAGACATGCAGGGAATGTAGCAGACATGCAGGGGTGTAGCAGACATGCAGGGAGTGTAGCAGACATGCAGGGAGTGTAGCAGACATGCAGGGAGTGTAGCAGACAAGCAGGGTGTAGCAGACATGCATGGAGTGTAGCAGACATGCAGGGAGTGTAGCAGACATGCAGGGAGTGTAGCAGACAAGCAGGGAATGTAGCAGACATGCAGTGAGTGTAGCAGACATGCAGGAGTGTAGCAGACATGCAGAGTGTAGCAGACATGCAGGGATGTAGCAGACAACGGGGAATGTAGCAGACATGCAGGGAGTGTAGCAGACAAGCAGGGATGTAGCAGACATGCAGGGAATGTAGCAGACAAGCAGGAATGTAGCAGACATGCGATGTTTAGCAGACATGCAAAGAATGTAGCAGACATGGGGAATGTAGCAGACATGCAGGGTGTAGCAGACATGCAGGGATGTAAGACATGGAGGGAGTGTAGCAGGGCATGCAGAGGAGTGTAGCAGGCATGCAGGAGTGTAGCAGCAGCAAAGGAATGTAGCAGACATGCAGGGAGTTTAGCAGTATGCAGGGATGTAGCAGAATGCAGGGTGTTAGCAGACAAGCAGGGAAATTGGGGCAAGCATGCAGGGAGTGTAGCAGACATGCAGGGAGTGTAGCAGCATGCAGGGAGGGTAGCAGACATTGCAGGGAGTGTAGCAGAAAATGCAGGGAATGTAGCAGACATGCAGGGATTGTAGCAGACATGCAAGGAATGTAGCAGACATGCAGGGAATGTAGCAGACATGCAGGGAATGTAGCAGACATGCAGGGAGTGTAGCAGACATGCAGGGGTGTAGCGGACATGCAGGGAGTGTAGCAGACATACAGGGGGTGTAGCAGACATGCAAGGAAGTAGCAGACATGCAGGAATTAGCAGACATGAGGGGTGTAGCAGACATGCAGGGATGTAGCAGCATGCAGGGAGTGTAGCAGACATGCAGGGAGTGTAGCAGACATGCAGGGAAGTAATGCACGCAGGGAGTGTAGCAGAAGAGGCATGGAGTGTAGCAGACATGCAGGGAGTGTAGAGACATGCAGGGATGTAGCAGACATGCAGGGAGTTTTCAGCAGACATGCAGGTGTTTAGCAGACATACAGGAAATGTAGCAGACGGCAGGGAGTGTAGCAGACATGCAGGGAGTGTAGCAGACATGCAGGGGTGTAGCAGACATACATGGAGTGTAGCAGACATGCAGGGAGTGTAGCAGACATGCAGGGAGTGTAGCAGACATGCAGGGGTGTAGCAGACATACATGGAGTGTAGCAGACATGCAGGAAGTGTAGCAGGCATGCAGAGTGTTTAGCAGCCATTCAGGGAATGTAGCAGACATACGGGGAATGTAGCAGACATGCAGGGAATGTAGCAGACATGCAGGGGTGTAGCAGACATGCAGGGAGTGTAGCAGACATGCAGGGAGTGTAGCAGACATTCAGAATGTTTAGCAGACATGCAAAGAATGTAGCAGACGTATGGGGAATGTAGCAGACATGCAGGGAATGTAGCAGACATGCAGGGAGTGTGGAAGGCATGGAGGGAGTGTAGCAGGCATGCAGAGAGTGTAGCAGGCATGCAGGTAGTATAGCAGGCATGCAAAGAATGTAGCAGACATGCAGGGAGTTTAGCAGTTATGCAGGGAGTGTAGCAGGAATGCAGGGTGTTTAGCAGATATGCAGGGAGTGTGGCAAGCATGCAGGGAGTGTAGCAGGCACGCAGGGAGTGTAGCACGCATGCAGGGAGGGTAGCAGACATGCAGGGAGTGTAGAAGACATGCAGGGAGTGTAGCAGACATGCAGGGATTGTAGCAGACATGCAGGGGTGTAGCAGACATGCAGGGAGTGTAGCAGACATGCAGGGAGTGTAGCAGACATGCAGGGGTGTAGCGGACATGCAGGAATTGAAGCAGACATACAGAGTGTTTAGCAGACATGCAAGGAAAGTAGCAGACATGCAGAGAATGTAGCAGACATAGAGGGGTGTAGCAGACATGCAGGGAATGTAGCATGCACGCAGGGAGTGTAGCAGAGAGGCAGGGAGTGTAGCAGACATGCAGGGAATGTAGCATGCACGCAGGGAGTGTAGCAGAGAGGCAGGGAGTGTAGCAGACATGCAGGGAGTGTAGGAGACATGCAGGGGTGTAGCAGACATGCAAGGATTGCAGCAGACATGCAGAGTGTTTAGCAGACATGCAGGAAATGTAGCAGACGTGCAGTGAGTGTAGTAGGCATGCAGAGAGTGTAGCAGACATGTAGGGAGTGTTGCAGACATGCAGGGAATGTACCAAACATGCAGGGAGTGTAGCAGACATGCAGGGGTGCAGCAGACATGCAGGGAGTGCAGCAGGAAGTATAGCAGACATACGGAGTGTTTAGCAGACATGCAGGGAATGTAGAAGACATACGGGGAATGTAGCAGACATGCAGGTGTGCAGTAGACATGCAGGGAGTGTAGCAGACATGCAGGGAGTGTAGCAGACATGCAGGGAGTGTAGCAGACATGCAGGGAGTGTAGCAGACATGCAGGGAGTGTAGCAGACATGCAGAGTGTTTAGCAGACATGCAGGGAGTGTAGTAGACATGCAGAGTGTTTAGCAGACATGCAGGGAGTGTAGCAGACATGCAGAGTGTTTAGCAGACATGCAGGGAGTGTAGCAGACATGCAGAGTGTTTAGCAGACATGCAGGATACTAATCTTACAGAGAATAACTAAACAATGTCCAACCTAAAAGCCTACATAGTGTAGTGTATGTTTTGCTCCATTATTGTTCAAATTTCATTGTACAATCTCTTAGTAATTAAATAATCAACTACCTCATTTTGTAATTTTACTAGTAAGCATAAGTCACCTTATGTGATTTTCTTATTTACTATTGTTCGCTTGAACATTAGCTGAATTGATACTTTCTCTGTCCATATTACTACCTCTTATTTTTTTTAATACTATCAATTGATATTACTTACTAAAATTAATAAATATCATTTTACAACAAATTTCAATTTACTCTTAACATTTTTGACTTTTAAAATACCCATTACTTGTCTAATTCCCTTTTTTACCTGTTTTAATACCACATTACTATCTTAGAGTACTCTTAATTACCTTGTACTGCCATATAACCTCAAGTATAACTACCATGCAAAAATTGAATGAAATAAACATTATTTTTTTCACTTTTTTGTAATCTTTAATTACTTACTAAAATTTTATTAAACACCATATTTACAAACCAGTCAATTTTACTTTTGTACATTAAACATTATTTTATACTTCCCATAACATTTTGTTGCCAAATTTCAAGTTTTTAATATTCAATTCCAACCTTTGTATTATCCTTTGTACCTGTGTACCGGGGTACCTGTCTACCAATTACTATCATATTATAACCAAGACATTACCATTGTGATTTTTTACTATTATTCTTTTGGTACTTTAATTGTGAATTTTATTTTGTCAATTTAAATCTATATTATAATTTTGATCTTGTCAACAACCTATACCAGACTCTAGTGCAATTGCAAGTACCATTTCAAATGTATTTTTATATTATAAGTTTATATTATAATTCCTACCATCTGCCCAAATTAACTTTGCTTACCATTACTTAATTTTAGTCCCTTATATATTTTCTCCTTTTATTTTAGCTTTATATAAAACTATCCTAGTTTTATATATCCACAATTGTTAAAATAATCAAGGTCCCTATTCTCAGGTGCTAAAGTAGAATAAGTTCACAATTTTGCCATTATTTTTCCAAAGCTCTTTTATTTGATTACCACTTTATTGTTCACCACAACCTATATTAGTCCCTTTTTTTTATAATTTTAAACTATAATTCTAACTTTAAAAAATTACCTTTATAGTACTACCTACTATCATATTCCCAAGCTCTATTAATGATCATCACTTTATTTGTATTAGTCCCTTAGCTCATTATTTTACATTTGTTAAATAATTCAGGTGCTCTTTTTTAGCTTAAGACTATTTACTTTGTTTTTATACTTAATTCTAACTTAGATTCAACTACAAATCTAAGATTACAAGCTATTATCCTGAACCAACCTCTTATTTAATGACTAAATAATCAAACATTACTGTAATTACTACACTGCAGAACAATCAAAAGGCACTTCTCAGTGCCAACAACAACATAACTATCTTTAACTACAATATCAAATCTTTAAGGGCAAGCATTACGATGACCTCATAGCATTACAAAATTTCCCTTTACATGCCAATATGTCCATCATTACACTAACTGAAACCTGGCTAAAGCCTGACAGTACAGATGTCATGCATTCCTGGTACACACCCATACACAACTGTAGGCCAGACCAACAAGGGGTGGCACAGCCATATACTACTCAGACCAACTAGAATGTATCACTAATACTTGCACAAGGGATGAACAGGGGGAAATATAAAATAGCTAAATTCAAATCCAAATACCTACAAAAACCTCTCACATTGATAAACATCTACAGAGTTCCACAGTCAAACATTAGCCAATTTAGTCAAAATCTAGAAGTATGATAACTGATGCACGCATGAACAAAGATCACTTACTGCTCTCAGGTGACTTCAATATAAATCTCCTGCAAGACCAGGCCCCCACACGTTACTGAATCACAAAAACAAAATGAGTAACTGTTTTTACACCAACAGTAACAAAACCTACAAGAGTTTACAGAGACTAGTGTTTCCCTACTTGACCACATCTGGACCAACCCCAAATATCCCCTTTAAAAAATCGGGCATAATTACAGATAATACCACAGACCAACTACCCTACTTTTCCTCATAAAAACCCTCTTGGTAAACAACCCCAAGACACTACTAAGTCACCTTCAGACTTCACAATGAGGCAGCCAAAAAATAAATTCACAACAGTATTAGCAAACATTGATTGGCACACTGAGCTAGAAATCTATACAGATAAATTTACGAAATGTATTAATAATTTTCTAAAAAAGACCCAATACCTCTATAACAAGCACTGCCCTAAAAAAACTAAACAGATGACAGCAAAGAGACTGAACACCCTGGCTAACACCCAGCATTCTCAAATCCATAAATACAAAACACCAATATGAAAAACAGTACAGAATGGGTCACATAACCAGAGACCAAACAAAACGTTACTCGTCAATCCTAACCAGCCTGATAAGAAGGCAAAAAAATTGTATTATAGAACAGATTATCCAACTTACGAGGTGATATAAAAAAAAACCTGGAAAACCCTATCAGAAATTCTGGGAACAAAAAAGATATCACGAAATAGCGAAATAAAATTAAACAAAATCAGATGAACCCAACTCCCACCAACAGAAACAAACAAACAGACTCAATGATTCTTCTCCACTAAGGACAAAACCTTGCCAATAAAATCCCAAGCTCAGATACCCCACCAAATGACTACCTCACCGGGAAACTACACCGAACACACTGTTCCTACTCCGACTAACCCATACGAATCTCCCTTTTTATCAATGCACTAAAAAACAAGGCAGAGATTTAAGTACCTTACCACCCTTTATATACAAAAAAGTGTCACAAGTGCTATCTCCAATCATTGCAACACTCTTTAACAAATCCATTTGAATCCTCCACCTTCCCTACAGTACTCAAAATAGCAAGGTCACCCCGTCCACAAAGGAGAGACCAAACAGAGTTGAATAACCTATAGGGCCCAAAATCCAACTTAAATCCCTCTCTCAAAAATCTTCGAAAAATTAATTCATAAACAAATCTACTCCTACCTTATTTTCCCAAAACATACTCAACCTCTGCCCAAATTTTGGGTTCAGGCCTAATAAAAATACTAAATGATTGCTAATATACACATGCAGAACATATATACACTGCAATAGAGAAAAAAGAAGTCCCACTGGGGATCTTCAATTTACTTACGTAAAGCTTTGATACAGTTGACCATGACTTGCTCCACGTAAAATTGTCACACTAATGGTATAAGAGGGCACTCCCTCAACTACCTCAAGTCATACCTCAGCAACAGAAGCCAATATGTGTACGCAAATGGGGCAAACTCTTCTGCGCAACCAATTACAGTTGGTGTCCCACAGGGAAGTGTCCTGGCCCTCTTCTCTTTCTCCTATACATAAATGACCTCCAAATGCTTCGCAATTACTCAAACCCACACTAAATTTGCAGATGACACTACATACGTCCCTTCTCTCACCCAGCCCAGTCACACTACCAATACTATAAATACCGAATTACAGAAAATATCTACCTGGATGAGGACTAACAAACTTACACTAAACATTGACAAAACCTACTTCATTTAGTTTGGTAACAGAGCTACAGATGTCCCCTTTAACATAATGATAAACGGATCACCTATCACAAAGCTAACAGGGGAATATTCTTAGGAATCCACCTTGATAATAGACTCAAATTTCATACACATATACAACAAATTTCTAAGAAAATTTCCAAGACTGTAGGCATACTATCGAAGATTACGGTACTATGTTCCCCCAGTCAGCCCTCCTGGCCCTATATCACTCTCTTATTTACCCCTATCTCACCTATGGAATTTGTGCATGGGGGTCAACAACAATTAACCTCTCAGACCACTAATTACCCAACAAAAGGCTGCAGTTAGAATGATAACAAATTCTCACTACAGGCAGCACACTCCACCAATATTCAATACACTAAACCTCTCACCATACAAAACATCCATACTTATTACTGCACCTATTTCATACATAGAAAAACTTAACTCTGATATTAACCCTCCCCTCAAACATCTCCTTGCCAACCTCCAACAGAACACATGACCATAAACAAGGCACAGATCACTCTTTGATGTTCCTCGTGTTCATCTCACACTAAACAAAAACTCAAAGCACATAAAGGCCCTAAAATCTGGAATTTTATTACCTGTAAATATAAAAGAAACACAACCCGTTTATAAATTCCCAAATCTCTACTCAAAGATCACTTACTCACCCAAAAACCCAAAAAAATACTGAATAACTGAACCTTATAAATTGTATATCTTAAATGTTTCTCACAATTATATCACATAAATGTTAAACCTAAAACCGAATCTAACTTTATTATTTTTTTAAATACACTTACCTAACAGAATCCCATTCAAAAAATGACTTTAATGCAACCATATACCTGTCTTTGTAAAAACTCACTTGTGCTTTATAGTAATCTGTTTACATTAATGTTTTATCACTGACTTTATCATTGCTTAGTTAATCTTAAGTTAATTTTAAGCCAGCCCGTAATGCTATGCATAGTATAAGTGGCTTTGGCATGCTGCTCTTACCTGTATTTTTTTTTTTGTACCTCTGTATGTGTGCTCAAATTTATAATAAATAAATAAATAAATAAATAAAATAAATGCAGGGAATGTAGCAGACATGCAGGGAGTATAGCAGGCATGGAGGGAGTGTAGCAGGCATGCAGTAAGTATAGCAGGCATCCAAGGAGTGTAGCAGACATGCAGGGAGTGTAGCAGGTATGCAGGGAGTGTAGCAGGCATGCAGGGTGTTTAGCAGACACGCAGGGAGCATGGCAGGCATGCAGGGAGTGTAGCAGGCATGTAGGGAGTGTAGCAGGCTTGCAGGGTGTTTACCAGACATGCAGGGAGTGTAGCAAATATGCAGGGAGTGTAGCAGACATGCAGGGAGTGTGGCGGACAAGCAGGGAATGTAGCAGACATGTAGCCACTGTGGCAGGCATGCAGGGAGTGTAGCACGCATGCAGGTAGTGTAGCAGGCATGGAGGGAGTGTAGCAGATATGCAGGGAGTGTAGCAGGTATTCAGGGAGTGTAGCAGGCATGCATAGTGTTTAGCAGACATGCAGGGAGTGTAGCAGACATGCAGGGAGAGTAGCAGACATGCAGGTGTGTAGCAGACATTCAGGGAGTGTAACAGACATGCAGGGAGTGTAGCATACATGCAGGGGTGTAGCAGACATGCAGCCAGTGTGGCAGGCATGCAGGGAGTGTAGCAGGAATTCAGGGAGTGTAGCAGACATGCATGGTGTTTAGCAGACATGCAGGGAGTGTAGGAGACATGCATGGAGTGTAGCAGACATACAGGGAGTGTAGCAGGAATTCAGGGAGTGTAGCAGACATGCATGGTGTTTAGCAGACATGCAGGGAGTGTAGCAGGTATCCTGGGAGTGTAGCAGGCATGCAGGGTATTTAGCAGACATGCAGGGAGTGTAGCAGACATGCAGGGAGTGTAGCAATCATGCAGGGAGTGTAGCAGACATGCAGGGAGTGCAGCAGACATGCAGGAAAGTAGCAGACATGCATGGAGTGAGGCAAACAAGCAGGGAATGTAGCAGACATGAAGGGAGTGTGGTAGGCATGCAGGGAGTGTAGCACGCATGCAGGTAGTGTAGCAGGCATGCAGGGAGTGTAGCACGCATGCAGGTAGTGTAGCAGGCATGCAGGGAGTGTAGCAGACATGCAGGGAGTGTAGCAGGTATTCAGGGAGTGTAGCACGCATGCAGGGTGTTTAGCAGCATGCAGGGAGTGTAGCAGACATGCAGAGTGTTTACCTGGAGTTTACCTGGAGAGAGTTCCGGGGGTCAACGCTTCCGCGGCCCTGTCTGTGACCAGGCCTCCTTGTGGATCAGAGCCTGATCAACCAGGCTGTTACTGCTGGCTGCACGCAAACCAACGTACGAGCCACAGCCCGGCTGATCAGGAACCGACTTTAGGTGCTTTTCCAGTGCCAGCCTTGAAGACTGCCAGGGGTCTGTTGGTAATCCCCCTTATGTATGCTGGTAGGTAGTTGAACAGTCTCGGCCCCTGACACCTATTGTATGGTCTCTTAACGTGCTAGTGACACCCCTGCTTTTCATTGGGGGATGTTGGATCGTCTGCAAAGTCTTCTGCTTTCGTAGTAAGTGATTTTCGTGTGCAAGTTCAGTACTCTAGTCCCTCTAGGATTTTCCAGTGTATATAATCATGTATCACTCTCCCGCCTGCGTTCCAGGGAATACAGGTTCAGGAACCTCAAGCGCTCCCAGTAATTGAGGTGTTTTATCTCCGTTATGCGCGCCGTGAAGGTCTCTGTACATTTTCTAGGTAAGCAATTTCACCTGCCTTGAAAGGTGCTGTTAGTGTGCAGCAATATTCCCAGCCTAGATAGAACAAGTGACCTGAAGAGTGTCATCATGGGCTTGGCATCCCTCGTTTTGAAGGTTCTCATTAACCATACCTGTCATTTTTCTAGCAGATGCGATCGATACAATGTTATGGTCCTCGAAGGTGAAATCCTCCGACATGATCACTCCCAGGTCTTTGACGTTGGTGTATCGCTCTAATTTTGTGGCCAAATTTGTTTTGTAACTGATGAAGATTTAATTTCCTCGTGTTTACCATATCTGAGTAATTGAAATTTCTCATCGTTGAACTTCATATTGTTTCTGCAGCCCACTGAAAGATTTGGTTGATTTTCAACCTGGAGCCCTTGCAGTGCTGCAATGGAAGACATTGTAAAGCAGATTCCCGGGTGTCAACTGCAAAGGAAGACACGGTGCTGTGGCTGACATCCTTGTCTATGTCAGATAGAGGATGAGGAACAAGATGGGAGCTAGTACTGTGCCTTGTGAACAGAGCTTTTCACTGTGCCTGCCTCGGACTTTACTCTGTTGACTACTACTCTCTGGGGTTCTTTAGTGAGGAAATTATAGATCCATCGACCGACTTTTCCTGTTATTCCTTTAGCACGCATTTTGTGCGCTATTACGCCATGGTCACACTTGTCGAAGGCTTTGCAAAGCCCTATAATATTACATCTGCATTCTTTTTGTCTTCTAGTGCATTTAAAAAACCTTGTCGAGAGATCCAATAGTTTGAGACTGACAGGAGCGACCTGTTTTAACCCATGTTGCCCTGGTTGTGAACTTGATGGTTTTCTAGAGGTGGTGATCTTGCTTCTTAGGACCCTTCAAAGATTTTTATGATATGGGATGTTATTGCTATCGGGCTGTAGTTCTTTGCTGTTGCTTTACTGCCCCCTTTTTTGGGGTGGGGCTATGTTTTGTTGTTTTTAGTAACTGTGGACGACCCCCGTGTCCATGCTCCCTCTCCATAGGATGGTAAAGGCTCGTGATAGGGGCTTCTTGCAGTTCTTGATGAACACGGAGTTCCATGAGTGTGGCCCTGGGCAAAGTGCACGGGCATGTCATTTATCGCCTGTTCGAATCATTTTGGCTTCAGGATAACATCAGATAGGCTTGTGTTAACCAAATTCTGTGGCTCTCTCATAAAAAATTCATTTTTAACTTCGACTCTCAATCTGGTTAGTCGCTTGCTAAAAACTGAGTCATATTGTGACTTGAGTAGCTCACTCATTTCCTTGCTGTCATCTGTGAGACCCATCTTGTTTAAGTAGGGCCCAATACTGGACGTTGTTCTCGACTTTGATTTGGCATAGGAGAAGAAATACTTTTGGGTTTTCTTTCGATTTCATTTATGGCTTTTAGTTCTTCCCGCGAAATTCCTGACTCCTATAAGATTCCTTTAGCTTAAGTTCGATGTTTTGCTATTTTCTGACCAGTTTTCTCCCTACGCATTTCAGATAGATTGACCTCTTTTAGCCGCCGTATTCTTTTTCCTGGGACTAAAAAACCTCTCCCCCTTGAGTGGCTGTGGCTACCCAGGTTTTTCCATGGGCCCGGGTGTTTTGTACCTTTTTGTCCCCTTTAAAATGGTGTGCCTGTACTGAAGAGGTACACATTTCAGGTGAAAAAGCTTACAGGAAGGGGGTTTGCATTTTCCTGTTGTCCATATGGGCCTGCATTTTCTAGGGGGGTCCCAAATTGCACGTCCCTCTGTTTTCCCCGATTTCCCAGC
>NC_069444.1:4708794-4752060 GCF_026875155.1 Cherax quadricarinatus | reverse complement strand
TTTTCCCACCTCCAGTGAAAACACTGTTTTTCCCACCCCAGTCAACACTCTTCTTCCCACACCAGTGTAGACACTGTTCTTCCCCCCTTCAGTTCAGACACTTCCCCCCCACAGTGGCAGACACTGTTCTTCCCACCCCACCAGTGCAGACACTGTTCTTCCCACCCCAAGTGCGAACACAGTCATTTTCCCTCTACAGTGCAGACACTGTTCTTCCCACCTCAAGTGCAGACCTGTTCATCCCTCCCCAGTGCAGACACTTTTCTTCCAACCTCCAGTGTTGAATCTGTTCTTCCCACTTCCTGTGCAACACTGTTCTCTCCACCCACTGTTCAACACTTTTCATCCCACCCTAGTGCAGACAATGCTCCACCAACCCAAGTGCAACACTCGTTCTTCCCACCCCAAGTGCAAACACTGTCTTTTCCCCTACAGTGCAGACACTGTTCTTCCCACACTCAAGTGCAGACTCAGTTCATCCCACCTCCATGCAGACACTTTTCATCCTTTCCCCCAGTGGAGACACGTTCTTCCCCACCTCAAGCACAGACACTGTTCTTCCTCCCGCATTTCAGACAGTGTTCTTACAACCCCCAGGGGCAGACATTTGTTCTTCCATCCCCAGGGGAGACAATTTTCTTCCCACCACCTGTACAGACACTGTTCTTTCCCACCCCGTGCAGGACACTGTTTTTCCAACCCCAGTGCAGACACTGTTCTTCACACCCCAATGCAGACATTGGCTTCTCACCTTCATGCAGACACTGTTCCTCCCACCTAGTGCAGACACTGTTCTTCCAACCCCCAGTGGAGACATTCTTCTTCACACCCACTGTATAGACACTTTTCCCCCCACCTCAGTGCAGACAATGTTTTTTCCCCCCCCTGTACAGACACTGTTCTTTCCCACCCCAGTGCAGACACGTTATTACCACTTCAAGTACAGACACTGTTCTTTCCACCCCAGTGCAGACACTGTTCTTCCCACCTCCAGAGCAGACACTGTTCTCCCACAACAGTGCAGACTTTTGTTTTTCATACCCCAGAGCAGCCACTCACCGCCCCTGCAGACGGGGTTTTAAAGAAGCGTCGAAACCATCACAACAGGGGCTGCCCAAGGAATACATTTGTAAGTTATAATATTACCCTGGGGTGTTGTCAGCAAATTTCATACATTGTGGCTGACGATGTACGTAACTTGTTGGACTCAAAAGTCCACACCTTACTGCCGATTATAGGTTGATTATCAAACTCCTTGTACTCAAGAATTGCGAAATCCCCGATCTACAAAAAATTCGTAAACATACCTTGCTTTTTGTAACGTGATCTAGGGTTGTTCTCAACACCTTCGACGGGTATCATGACTTGATAGAACTGAAGTGTCCTTGGATGTCCACGTCTTCCATTGTCTAGGAAACGCACACTGGTACACTATGTTCCACAAGATTTGTCTTTATTGTTCACAAAGTATCACAAGGAAGCTGATCACACTTCTCTTATTTTATTGTGTTTGAGACACTTTGTTCACACTAACGCACAGATCAGTGTTCTTTGCTAGTTATCCTATCGTCATGTCACTCTCCCTAGAGTCAAAGAAGTCTGGCGATGCCACCACCGCCCCAAGCCGTCACTGCCCTAATACACCAAAAAAATGCTGACCTAGTACCTTGCATCCTTGTCACCTCCTCGATGAAGCAAAACAGAATGTTTGTTTTTTTGCTTTTCTTAAGCATAGACAACAATGTAAAACTATTTTTACCATGGTAATAAAGTGGAGCAGGATTTTCCTTAAATGTCCTGCTAAAGTAAGAGATGTACTGTCTCTTATAAAAAATACACTTTGGGAACACCGCTGCAAGGAGCAGAGGTCACTTGACTACGTGGCATAGCATCTGTGATCAATTACTCACTCTAGCAGTAAACAAAGCTCGCCCCTTCGAGAGGGCCTTGGCCCCTCAGGGCTGAAAGGGCTGAAGGGGTGATACCCCCTCCTGGAGAAAATTTCTCCACAGACACTGTTTCTTCCCACCTCCATTCAACCCCCTTCTTCCCCCCCACATTTCAGCCTTTTCTTTCAAACCCCAAAGACAATGTTCTTCCCACCCCGTACAGAACGTTTTCCCCCCAAATGCAGACACGTTTCCAACCCAGTGAAAAACACTGTTCTTCCCCCCCCGCAGACATATCTTCCACCCAGTGCAGCATGTTCCCCCACCCCCAGTGCAACACTGTTTTTTCCCCCCCCCAGGCAGACACTGTTCTTCCAACCTCCAGTGCAATACTTTCTTCCCCCCTGCACGCAAAAATGTTCTTCCAACACCCAGTTCAACACTGTTTTCAAACAAAGGGCACACCTTTTTTCTCCCCACTGCAGAACAGTTTCCTACCCAGAAAGCAGATACGTTCCCAAACCTCCAGCCACAACACTCTTCTTCCCCCCCCCGTGCAACTATGTTTGCTCACCTCCTCGACATTCTTTCCCCCCCTCCATGCAGACAATTTCTTCCACCCCATTGTACCTTTCTTCCCCCCCAGGGACACTGTTCCCCCCTCCCCCAATGCAACACGCCTTTCCCCCCTCAGGCAGAAATGTTTTTCCCACCTTGATGCAACACGTTTTTCCCACCCCCCGGGCAGGCACGTTCTTTCCAATTTTTGTGCAACACCTCTTCCCCCTTTTACAGTACACCCCGTTTTTCCCACACCCATGAAGACATTCTTTATCGCACCCCAGTGCCGACACTGTTCTTCCCAATCCCATTGCAAACACTGTTCTTCCCTCCTCCAGTGCAGATATTCTTCTTCCCTCCCCAGTGCAGACAGTTCTTCTCACCACAGTGCAGACAATGTTCTTCCCTTCTCACCACATTGCAGACAATGTTCTTCCCATCTCCAGTGCAAACTCTGTTCTTCCCACCTCAGTGCAGACGCTGTTCTTCCCACTCCCAGTGCAGACACTGTTTTTCCCACCCCAGTGCAGACACTGTTCTTCCCACCTCCAGTACAGACACTGTTCTTCATCCCCCCAGTGCAGACAGTGTTCTTCCCACCTACAGTGCAGACACAGTTCTTCCCACCCCAGTGCAGACACTGTATTTCCTATCCTAGTGCAGACACTGTTCTTCCCTCCTCTAGTGCAGACACTGTTCTTCCCTCCACAGTGCAGACACTGTTCTTCCTACCCACAATGCAGACATTGTTCTTCCCACCAAAGTGCAGACTCTGTTCTTCCCACCTGCAGTGCTGACACTGTTCTACAAAACCATAATGCAGACACTGTTCTTCCCACACTAGTGCAGAAACTGTTCTTCCCACCCCTAGCGCAAACACTGTTCTTCCTACAAGTGCAGACACTGTTCTTTCCACCCCAGTGTACACACTCTTCTTCCCACCCTTAGCGCAGACACTGTTCTTCCCACAAAAGTGCAGATACTGTTCTTTCCACCCACAGTGGAGACACTGTTCTTCCCACATCCAGTGCGGACACTGTTCTTCCACATCGTGGCAGGACACTGTTCTTCCCTCCCCAGTGAGATACTGTTCTTCCCACCACAAGTGGAGTCACTGTCCTTCCACATCCAGTGCAAACACTTTTCTTCCTCCCACTGCAGTCACTGTTCTTCCCACCCCAGTGCAGGAACTGTTATTCCTTATCCAATGCGACACTGTTCTTCAAACCAAAGTGCGCATGATTTTCTTACCAACCTCAGTCAAACATGTTCTTCCTCCTCAGTACAAACAATGTTCTTTCATACCTCAGTGCTTGACACTGTTCTTCCAAAATCCAGTACAGAAACGTTCTTCCAAGCTACAGTACAGACACTAGCTCTTACCCGCCCCCAAAAGCAGACACTGTTTTCCCCACACCATGAAGACTAAGTAAGTTTATCAGGTATACACAAATACAAGTTAAATAGAATTATCATACATAGCTGGCATATGTGTAGAGAACCTGGGATAACCCAAAAAAGTCTGACAGAGTGACTTATTTCCATTGGGGTCCTTTTACCTTATTATTATAATATATAATTGTTATAATATTTTCTTATTATTCTATAATGAAGATGACATCTTATTATCTACTTAATAGACTATTATACACGAGGTCATTTAGACTAATCTAACAATACGAGGGGTCATTACTATGAATAAGGTTAAAATTTCACGTATGTTCGCTAAAAAATGGAAAAATCTTCCCATCCCTTTCTGTGCTACTTCGCAGGAACATTTTTGGCCTCTTCATTGAACTGGTTTCATGTATGACTGGGCTTGACATGTGCGGGTAGTCTGTTCAATTCCTTTATTGCTGTACAAATAAAGGGGTTGAAGGCTGCCAATGACTGTGGGGTACTACAAGGTTGTGCTCTCTCCCCTAGTACTATGATTGCTTTGGTAACACCTTGACAAAATGACAGAAAGATATTCTGGACATTGTTGTGAGCAATTTTATAAATATGGACTTTGCTTCAGTTGTTTACTCTGTCTTCAAACATGAAGCATATGCAACTGCTTTATATTTTGGCCTACATTGCTCTCTTGGTCCGCCCAGGATGAATCTTAGATTTTGTTCTGGGTGATTTGCAGTCTATCTTTCAGTTTTTTGACAAGGCAGAGTACCATGAAGAGCAAGCGTAATCCATATGGCATTGTATAAGGGCTAGGACCATATGGGTCCTGCGCGCCTCAGTAGGTAGCACTGTTGCTTGTCTATACAGGAACTTCAGTCTGCATTCGCTTTCTTTACTACTCTGTTCCCTATCAATGCTCCTGACATGCATGGGTAAGGGGTTCCAGTTATTTTTACTGATGGAAACCAAAGTGATGGGCTTTCCATTACAATGAATTAAAATTATTACCTTCTCAGTTTATGTTTCGTGCAAGGAGAATGGCTTCAGTTTTCCCTAGGTTGTTAATGATAGTTTGTTGTCTACTAACATCTGCTGCAGGACTCCAGTTCAGAGGTAAAACTTTAGCTATATCTTGTGGGTCATTACCTGACACTAACAGGGCACTGTCATCTGGCATACAGTAGAGTTTGCATTGACACTGTAGGCATGTCATTGGACATAACATAAGAATAATAGGGGTCCCAGAATACTGCCTTGAGGGAACTCCACATGTTATCGGCATGGGTTCTAATTCCGTTTTGTTCCACCCACCCCACCCCCAACAACCCCCCCCCCCCCCCTCACCCCCCCCCTTTTTTTTTCTTGATTTTGACAATATTGTTCCTGTTGCTAAGGTAGACTTACCAGTCTACAGAACCTATACCGATAGCTGAAGTGTATTACATATTTATTGTTGGTGACAGTATCGAAGGCCTTTTGCAGGTATAAGGTTACCATAACTATGAAGTTCCCTTTGACATTTCAGTTCTCAGGTATTCATCAGATTAATTAGGGTGGTGTCGATCGTTGAGTATGATCTTCTAAGTCCGATTGGATAGACTATGGAGAATGTTGTTGTCATTTAACGTCTTAACTTACTTGAGAGTTACACCGCCCTCTCTAGAATTTGGAAATTATACTGAGTATACTATAAGTCCTTTAGTTTGCTGACATAGACCTACTATTTTTCTTGAAGGATAGGAGTAATCTGGCATCTTGAAACTTTCCGGTACGGTATAGTTTGATTGATAAATTTATTACGTGAAAGCACTAGAGGAATTGACAGTATCAGAGAACAATCTTTTTTAAAGGAATTTAGACGGGTGTTATCAGGGTCAGTGTCTTAGATGGGTTTACTGCGCCCCTTAGTTATTTTTGAATGAAGTCATGAGTTACACATACTGTTACAACTGTCGGGGTTACCCCTTTATTGGTATAGTATGTTTGAAACTTATCAGAGTTGGGTTAAAAGGTATTTGATGCAGATGGTAGTTTACTTACTAGTGTTGATGCACAGATGTGTAGTAGGAATTACGCATATTTGCCACCTTAGATGTTTCGTGGACTATACCTCATTATCGATTGTGAGTAACTATGTTAGACTATCTACTGGCTTATGGCTATAACCCAACTGTTTTAGTTGTTGCCGGGAAATAGTGCTTTGCATTGCTCCTTTTATAAGTCTCTGTACTCTGTTCCTCACCTTTGGATTTTCATTTAGTGCTGCAATATCCTGTCTGTTGGCTTTAAATCTTTTTAGGCAGCTGGTACTCTGAATTTCATAGTAACTAATATCTCAGCATTCATCCAGGGTTCAGTTCTCGTTTAATCCTAACCTCTTTAACTGGTGCATTATTATCAAGGATGGTAGTGGAACATTGTTTTGAATTTTTCCCAGCCATCGTTTACGTCCGTGCAACTCGTTATCTCTGTCAGGTCACAATTGTGTAGCACTATTTACCAGTGTTTCTATACTGTAGTTTCTAGTAGACCTAATTTTTATTGGTCCTGTGTAGGCTATCCTTCCCTAGTGATTTTCCTGGTGCAATTAAATGATGAAATGTCACTAAGACCTGTGGTAATGACGCCGACTGAATAATGTTCCTTCCCCCAACGCGGTTGCAAGGTATGTGGTCAGTTAGGGTGGCTGAGAACTGTTGTGATCCGGATTTGTGTATTAATTAGTTGAGTGTAACTATTTAACCTAGAATTTGCTTATACCTTTTGCATAGCCGGTTATTTTGCTGCGGAAACAGATACTGATGTCGCCCAGTATTATTTGTCTCGCATTTGTTTCAAGTCCGGACAAGGTCTCTGGAAAAGTCTTCTAAGAACTGGTCCTGGGTTGGAGGGCGCGTAATTAGTTCCTACTAAGATGGGTTTGGTCTGGGAAGCAGCACGTCAAACCATAGAATCTCCAGTTTTTTGTTATTTTAAATCAGGTCTTGGGTTGTAGCTAGAGTCAATTTCTAATGTTGGGGACTTACTCGAACAACTCTTTCTGTTTCTATCTAAGCGTTTAATATTGTAAACCTTATATTTTGACCTAGTCGTCAGTCACGTATCATCCAACCGGGATTCAGAGATGGTTATACATGCCGCCCTAATTTTGTTAGCTAGAATCCTAATCTCTGCAATTTAGGAAGAAGTGATCTTGCCGTTGAAATGAATAAAATGAAGCCTGTTTTTCATAAAACTATTATAATCATCAAATTATGGCAATGGGTCATTTGTATTAAAATTAGGTAAATCAATGTCATCATTGCGAAATGGTAACTGTGCCAAAGTGAATTTGTTACACAGACCAAGTGAATTCTGGCACCGTTTGCTTAATTGTACATACATCCATCATGCACCCACCCCTAACACATTTTACATATGGTGCCTTTTCTGTTTTTCATGCGTACTTTAGTACTGTGTAGCATCTGTTTGGTAGTGTTGAGATAATAAATGGCTGTATTGTCTCAATTGACTTTTGTATGCATTATATGGGAGTTAAGGTTAGCATTCCTAGCTACTAGACACGTCATTATCACCGTCATTTATCTGTCGTTTTGGCCTTGAACAACAGGTTGAGGCCTGATTAATTTGTGAATGCGGTGTTGCCATACCTTGTGGCGATAGTGAATTTACTTTTCTGGTGGGATGGCAACTGTTGGGGCTTTTACTGTCTCAGGGCGCTGTTACTCCATTCACCTTTTCCAGCCCCCATGGACTGATTTCTTTCTTCAATGGAATTGAAGAAGAAAGATAAATATAAAAATAATTATGGCAGCCTGTACCCCCTTATGCCTGCCATTTTCACTCTTCGCTCTTTTACTCATATACACTAATATTATTTATCTTTCAGTCCTCTGTACACTCTAGTATATGCTTTAGCAATCACCATTGTATTACTAGTAAAATTTTCTCTTCAAAACCCCTCTTCACTGCTAACTTTTCCTTAACTTCACACACCCCTTTCAGTTAACCTATTTCAACTCCTTCCCACACTCACTTTCACACCGGCTTCACCTATTAACTTCTAAACTCCTTTTCCCCATCTGGTAGACCAGATATGTTTTAATCAATGGTTTTATCACTTAAATCCCCCTCAATTCCATCTATCGGGGACTGTGTCCTGTTGTGACTGCCTGACTGGTCTGCTGACTAAGCATTTTTAAAAACAATGGGGAAGTAAAAACGCCACTACAACTGACTTTCATGTAGTAAATAGGTATATTTTGCGGCTTTCTGCTAAGATTCTCTCATTGTACACTGGTCAGCTGAATATAGGTCAGCTAATTGACTGTTTAACTATTCAATTTTTCCCATCGACTGGCATGAGGGATAAGTCTTATAACCTTGGAGTTTTGTACTGTTGGATTTGACGATGTTTGTGTTGCTTCCCTCTCGTTAGACTGGTACAGGTGATATGATGGTGGTACTGATATGATGCTACTGCCAACAGATTGAATGTCAGTAAAGATGAGAATTTACTTCGCTAGTTGTACGTTGGCAGTAGGTGGTGTTTGGATGCCAGTAAGCCATGTTTAATCTCAATTTTTCCCTCGTTTGGCTGTGAGGAAAAAAAGTCCTACAGCCTGTCATTTCCTTGGAGTTGTTGTCAAGTTTTCTTGCCATATTGTCTTCACGTAAGAACATGGTGCCGTTGATATGGAGCGTCAGTTATTTCAGTGTAGTGGAAAGTCTCATGTCTGGTTCACGTCTGGCAGCAGTCTGAGACTTGAATGACGGCCCTCTTTTGTCATTATTTAGTCCATTTCCTTGTCCTCACCGTAAGTTTTATGTTCACTATAGGTCCTTGATGTTGCTGCAGTCAGTACTTGCACTTGGGGACCATCCTGAAGTTCGGAATAGTACCCAGGGGCGGCAAGATAGAGAAGCAGCACTTGTTGCTGTCTTGTTGCAGCCGCAGCAGGCAGCAACTCTAGCGAAGACTTGTTCTTCACACTCTAGATGAAGACAATGCTCTTCCAACCTTCCAGTGCAGACACGTTCTTACCACCTCAGTGCGAAATGTTCTTTCCACTCCAGTGCGGTCACTGTTATTCCAGCCCAAGTTGCAGACACAGTTCTTCCTACCCACAAGCAGACACAGTTTCTTACACCTCCAATACACACACTGTTTATCCCACCCCTGTGCAGACACTGTTCATCCACCTCCAGTTCAGACACTGTTCGTCCCACCTCCAGTGCAGGCAAATGTTCTTCTCACCTCCATTGTGGAACTAATTACGTCCCAACACAGTGCAGACATGTTCTTCCAACTTCCAATGCGGACACTGTCCTCCTAAATGCAGACACTGTTCTTCCCACATCAGTGCAGTCAATGTTCTGCCCATCTTGACTGCAGACAGTGCTTTCACCCCCAGAGGCAGACACTGTTCTTCCATCCCTAAGGGCAGACACTTTCTTCCACCCAGTGCCACGCCACTGTTTTCCTACCCCAGTGCAGGTCTCTATTCTTCAACCTCCTGTGCTGACCAGTTCTTCCCACCCCAGTGCAGACACTGTTTTCCTACCAGTTGCAGACACTGCTCTTCCCACCACAGTGCAGACATGTTCATTCCCACCTCCCAGTGCTGGCTCTTTTATTCCCACCCCCATTGCAGACACTGTTCTTCCACCCAGTGCAGGACACACTTATTCCCACCCAGTGCCGACACTGTTTTTCTACCCCAGTGCGACACTGTTTCTTCCCACCTCAGTGCAGGACACAGTTCTTCACCCAGTGCAGGCATGTTTTTCCTTACCCCAGTGCAGTCACAGTCTATTCCCACCCCAGTGTAGACACTCATCCAACCCATTGCAGACACTGTTTCTTCCCACTTCAAGTGCAGGACACTATTCTTCCAACCCTTAAGTGCAGACACTGTTCTTCCACCTCCAGTACGACTTTTTTCTTCCCACCCCATTGCAGACACTGTTCTTCTTCCACCCAGTTGCAGACACTGTTCCTTCCCAACTCCAGTGCAGACACAGTCTTCCACCCCAGTGCAGGCACTGTTTTTCCTACCCCGTGCAGAAACAGTTCTTCCCACCAGTGTAGACCACTTCGTCCAACCCCCATTGCAGACCTGTTCTTCCCCATTCAAGTGCAGACATATTCTTCCAACCTAAGTGGTCAGACATTGTTCTGCCCACCTCAGTACAGTCTTTTTTCCCACCCATTGCAGACACTGTTCTTCTTCCACCAGTGCAGACACAGTTCTTCCACCCCAGGCAGACACTGTTTTTCCTACCCAGTGCAGACACTGTTCTTCACATCAGTGAAGACAGAGTTCTTCCCACCCAAGTTGCAGACACTGTTTTTCCTAACCCAGTGCAAACACGTTCTTCCCACCCCTATTGCAGAAAAAAACTGTTCATCCCACCACCAGTACAGACTCTTTTCTTCCCATCCAATTGCAGACACCGTTTTTTCCTACCATTGCAGACACTGCTTTCCACCTCCATTGAGACACAGTCTTCCCACCCCAGTGCCAGAACACTGTTTTTCCTACCCCTGTGCAGACACAGTTCTTCCGCCCCAGTGCAGACACTGTTCATCCCACCCCATTGCAGACACTGTTCTTCCCATCCCAGTGCAAGACACTGTTCTTCCTACCCTCATGCAGACACTGTTCTTCCCACCCCGGGCAGACACTGTTCTTTCCACCCCTGAGCCACACACTGTTCTCCCACCCCAAGAGCAGACCACTGTTCTTCCCACGCTAGTGCAGACACTCTTTGTGTCACCCAAGTGCAGACACTTTTCTTCCCACTCCAGTGCAGACATTGTTCTTCCCAATCCCATTGCAGACACTGTTCTTCCTACATCCAATGCAGACACTGTTCTTCCCACCCCAAGTGCAGGACAATTTTCTTTCCACTGAAATGCAATTTACACTGTTCTTAACCACCTACAGTACAGACACGTTCTTCACCCTCCAGTGTAAACACTGCTCTTTTCCCACCTCCAGTGCCAGGTACACTGTTCATACCACTCAGTGCAGTCCTATTCTTCCAACCTCCAGTACAGACACTGTACTTCTCACCTCTAATGCAGACACTGTTCTTCTCACCTCCAAATGTATATTCTGTTCTTCATACCTCCATTGTAGACAATGCTCTTCCCAACTCCAGTGCTGAACCTGATATTCCGAGCTACAGTTCAGGACACTGTTCTTAACACCTCTACGTGCAGACTCTGATTCTTATCTCACCCCAGTGGGAAGGACATGTTCTCCAAACCCCAATGCAGACACTGTTCTTCCCACTTCCATGACAAAAGACGCAGATCTTCACAAAGGCAGGACACTGTTCTTCCACCCCTGTGCCGTACTCATTTCTTTCCACCTCCAGTACAGACACTGTTCTTCCAAACCTCCAGTGCAGACATTGTTTTTCCCACCTCCAGTGCAGGACCACTGTTCTTCCCACCTCCACTCTTGGCACTGTTCTTCCCACCCAGTACAGACACATTTCTTCCCACACCAGTGCAGCCACCGTTCTTCACCCCCAGTACAGTCACTGTTCTTCCCTCACCAGAGCAGCCACCGTTCTTCCCACACCCAGTTACAGGACACGTTCTTCCCCCCCCCCCCCCCCCCCCCCCCCCCCCCCCCCCCGTGCAGACACCGACCTGTTACTTCCCACCCCCAGTCAGACACTGTTCTTCCCACCACAGTTGCTGACACCGTTCTTCCCACCCCGTACAAGACTCTGTTCTTCCCACACCAGTACAGCACTGTTCTTCCACCCCCCGGTACAGACACTGTTCTTCCACAACCAGTGCAGACACCGTTCTTCCACCCCCAGTACCAGAACTGTCTTCAAACACCAGTACCAGACACTGTTCCTTCCCACAACCAGTACAGACACTGTCTTTCCACCCCGGTACCAGGACACTGTTCTCCCACCAACCAGTGCAGACACCTTCTTTTCCCACCCCAGTACAGTCACTGTTCTTCCCACCACAGTACAGACCATGTTCTTCCACACCAGTACAGACACAGGTTCTTCCCACCCTTGTACCAGACACTGTTCTTCCCACCACCAGTACAAGACTCTGTTCTTACCACCCCCAGTACAGACACTGTTCTTCCCACCACCAGTACAGACACCGTTCTTCCCACCCCTAGTACAGACACTGTTCTTCCCACCACCAGTACAGACACTGTTCTTCCCACCCCCAGTACAGACACTGTTCTTCCCACCACCAGTACAGACACCGTTATTCCCACCCATAGTTCTGACACTGTTCTTCCCACACCAGTCAGGTCCACTGTTCTTCCCACCACCAGTACAGACACTGTTCTTCCCACCACCAGTACAGACACTGTTCTTCCCACCACCAGTACAGACACTGTTCTTCCCACCACCAGTACAGACACTGTTCTTCCCACCACCAGTGCATCCACGTTCTCCCCCACCAGTTACGACACTGTTCTTCCCACCACAGTACAGACACTGTTCTTCCCCACACCAGTTCAGACTCTGTTCTTCCCACACCAGTGCAGCCACCGTTCTTTTCACTTCACCTCCCCTTCCTCACCTCCAGTACAGGACATGTTTTCCCACCACCAGTACCAGAACACTGTTCTTCCCACCACCCATTACAGACACTGTTCTTACCACACCAGTGCAGCCACCGTTCTTCCACACCAGTACAGGACACTGTTCTTCCACCCCAGTACGACACTGTTCTTCCACCACCAGTTCAGACACCGTTCTTCCCACCCCTAGTACAGGACACTGTTTCTTTTATTCCCACACCAGTACAGACACTGTTCTTCCCACCCCCAGTACAGACATGTTCTTCCACCACAGTACAGACACCGTTCTCCACCTTGTACAGACACTGTTCTCCCACCACCAGTACAGGACACTGTTCTTCCCACCACAGTACAGACACTTTTCTTCCCCACCAGTACAGAACTGTTCTTCCACCACAGTACAGACACTGTTCTTCCCACCACTGTACAGACCCACTGTTCTTCCCACAACAGTGCATTCACCGTTCTTCCCACACCAGTTAACAGACCATGTTCTTCACCCCAGTACAGGACACTGTTCTTCCCTCCACCAGTTAAGACACTGTTCTTCCTAACAGTGCAGCCACCGTTCTTCCACACCAGTACAGACACGGTTCTTCCAACACCAGTACAGGACACTGTTCTTCCCACCACCAGTCGACACTGTTCTTCCCACCACCAGTGCAGACACGTTTTCCACACCAGTACAGACACTGTTCTTCCCACCACCAGTACAGGACACTGTTCTTCCCACGACCAGTGCAGCCACCGTTTCTTCACTCCAGTGAAGACACCGTATCTTCCACCACCAGTGCAGACAATGTTCTTCCCACCACCAGTACACGACACTGTTTTCCCACCACAGTACAGACACTGTTCTTCCCACCACCAGTACAGACACCGTTCTTCCCACCCCTGTACAGACACTGTTCTTCCCACCACCTACAGACACTGTTCTTCCCACCAACCAGTACAAGCCACTGTTTTCCACACCCGTACAGACCAAGTGTTCTTCCCACCACCAGTGCAGACCACCGTTCTTCCACCCCAGTACGACACTGTTTTTCCCACACCAGTACAGACACTGTTCTTCCACCACCCAGTACAGACACTGTTCTTCCCACCACCAGTGCAGACACCGTTCTTCCCACCACCAGTACAGACACTGTTCTTCCCACCACCAGTACAGACACTGTTCTTCCCACCACCAGTACAGACACTGTTCTTCCCACCCCTAGTACAGACACTGTTCTTCCCACCACCAGTACAGACACTGTTCTTCCCACCACCAGTACAGACACTGTTCTTCCCACCACCAGTACAGACACCGTTCTTCCCACCACCAGTGCAGACACCGTTCTTCCCACCACCAGTACAGACACTGTTCTTCCCACACCAGTACAGACCTGTTCCTTCCCACCACCAGTACAGACCACTGTTCTTCCACACCAGTACAGACACTGGGTTCTTCCCACCACCAGTACAGTCATGTTCTTCCCACCACAGTACAGGACACTGTTCTTCCCACCACCAGTACAGACACCGTTCTTCCCACCACCAGTACAGACACTGTTCTTCCCACCACCAGTACAGACACTGTTCTTCCCACCACCAGTACAGACACTGTTCTTCCCACCACCAGTACAGACACTGTTCTTCCCACCACCAGTACAGACACTGTTCTTACCACCACAGTACAGGACACTGTTTCTTACAACCCCCAGTGTAGAAATCATTGCGGTCCAATCATCCTCACAACCAATAGACATCACTGCTGATCCACCATCCTCCTCACCATACTAGACGTCATCCGCTGTTGCCACAGCGTCCTCTCGCCATCTCTAGCATCACTGCTGCACCACCATCATCCTGTCAGCTAGTAGACATCACTGCTGCATCACCATCATCCTCGCTATCAAGAGACATCACTGTTGCAACTCCATCATGCTCTCACACTAGACTAAAATTTCACTGCTTCACCCACATTCATCTCACCACCACTAGGACATCACTGCTTCACCACCATCATCATCCACCACCACTAGACATCACTGCTCACCACCATCGTCCTCACCACCACTAGACTTCACTTGCTCACCATCATCATCCTCACACCACTAGACATCCATGCTTCACCATAATAATCTCACCACCTCTAGAACATCACTGCTTAACCATTCTTCATCCCTCACAACACTAGACATCAATGCTTCTCCCAATCATCATCCTCTCCAAACCACTAGACATCCACTGATCACCATCATCATCCTCACCACACTAGACATCACTGCTTCACATCATCATCCTCCACCACCACTAGACATCCACTTGCTTCACCACCAATCGGTCCTAACCACCACTAAGACATCACTGCTTCCACCATCTTCATCCTCACCCACCACTAGACTTCATGCTTCACCACCTCGTCCTCACATCCAATTAGACATCACTGCTTCTCATCATCATGCCTCCTCCACCAACTAGACATCATGCTTCAACCACCAATCGTCCTCACACCACTAGACATCACTGCTTACCTAATATCCTCACCAACACTAGACAGGGCTGAAGAATTGAGACGCTTATGCAAACTTTTGGGAATCATTTATTGGAAGTACGTTCGCTGAACATTGGATTCATCAGTCGTTTACCAAAGCTGCGAACGGTTAAGAGATGATTGAGTTTTGAATGTAATCAGGCCATCGGCCTGGAGTCGATGTGTTTCAGTCCATCATTCTTGTAGAAAGTAAAGCACAGGGGCCCGTAATCAGTTGATTATTATACTGTAGTAAGGGAGGGAAGCAAGAGGAGGCGGGGTTCATAGTGGTTACACCCACTATAACCTAAGCATCGCAATAGACTTGACTGCTGCCCCAACATCATCCTCTCCCCACTTGTCATGACTGCTGCTCCACTATCATCCTCACAACCAATAGACATGTATGCTGCCCGCCAACCTTCCGCACAAAACTAGACATGACTGCTGCAACCACTATCAGCTCACCACCACTTGACTTGAATGCTGCCCACCTTCTTCCTCCATCCACCACTAGACATGAATGATGACCCTCCATTATTCCTCAACTCCACTTGAAATGTCTGATGGAACCAATTTTCTTCATCACAACACTGGATGGATCGGCTGATATCACAATATTAATCACATTCATCAACTCCATTCATCAACACCATCACTGGACATTCACAGATAAACACCATCCGTCTCCACAGTCACTTGACATCACTGCTACACCACCTTCTCCTCATTATCAATGAACATCGCTGCTGCTTCACCATCATCCTTACCATCACTGGGCATCACTGCTCACCACCATCATCCTCACTGTCACTTGAACTCACTGCTGTGCCATAATCTCCTCGCCATCACTGGACATCTCCGGCTGCAACCATCATCACTGCCCGTGGGGATGTCTAGTACTGGTTATTGGAGCCCTTCTGGGGTGTTGGTGTGGCATTCAATTGATTGTTAAATTTTATTCGGTATGCCACACCACATAGACTGAAATTCCTCTGACAAGCTTAACCAGGTGCTAATGTTTTAACGATCAGGGGGCCCCGTCGTTTTATCTGGACCTTGGTTTAACAGCCATTTCACAAGGAAGCCAACACAGCTGTGAATCACGATGTGGTACATAGGTGTGAAACAATTGGGCGACTGCTTTCCCTGCTGGTCGCACATTTATGACCTTGCCTTGTGCTTGCTATTTACCTCATTGTTCTAATTTTAAATACATACTTGGTCCCTGGTCTCAGACCCAAGCCGTGGGGCGTTGGACTCCGAAAGCTTCTTCGGGTAAATCAAGGTAATGTATGTTGTAAATACCAGCTTTTTTTTGGTTGATGGAAAAATATTAATTTATTTTTTCTGGTCTTTATGCTTGTCATCAGCGGTTTTTGCATTATGGCCATGTGTGCAGGCATGTTTCAATCAGCGGGTTATCGCATTACAGCCAGGTGTGCGGCATATCTATACCTGTGTACGAAATAGTGCTTCTGTAGCACTCAAATATGATTCAGTGTAATATTTTAATATAATTTGTAAATAGTTCATTCTTTGTAATCTCGTCATTTGAGTACTCTTTGGCCCCATATTATTTTTATTAATTTCATGTGATTCCTTTTACGTGAGTAACTTTTTTTGCAGTTAGAAGGACTGAGACAATTCAAAATAACACAGATATTCCAGAGGAAACTCTACAAGGACGTTTTGGTCCATCATAGACCATTATTAACTCATAATGTGGTAGGACACTGATGTAACTATATATTGGACTTATCTGAAGTCATCGTCAGCGAGACATCTCTCCAGCCTTGACGGGTTGACGGCGGGGACAAACCTAACGAGACTTCAAAATAATGGGTGACATCGGAGAGTTTGATGTCTTAGTCATACACCTGACTGGAGGTGAGGAGGCTTCCCACTGCCAATTTTTGGAAGTCACTTTCTTCCATACGACAGTGATTATTTATAGTCGGGGTGATGACCAACTTACGTCAATCTGGCTATCTGAGATCCCCACAATCATCGGCGTCACCAGTGTGTATTATACTCAACAGATGTGTGGCTGATCTCCTTTCTTTTTTTCTCTTCTTACAGTTCCAACATTATTGGTGCAAAATAGGCTTGCCGAAATGGATCTTCGGAGACGTTATGTGCAGTTAATTATGGCGGCTAAATTAACGTTTGTGCTTATGTATGCCACGCATTTCCCTCCTTGTGATGGGCGTAGACTCCTGGTGGGCCGTAACGCTCACAGGGGGCGAGATACCAACACCTATCGCGCAGGTGTGAGAATCTGATTGCAGGTAATTGGATCATGGCTATCATCCTCGCTGTTCCATTTACTGTTATTCTTTTGGCACACTAAAATTTGACATGATACCACAATTCACTGTATGTTTCTTTTCCAAACTGAATTGATGAAGGTTTACAGTTTCTTACTATATCTTCTTTCTGGGGAAACTCTGATCGTCAAACTGGGTAATGTTCTTCCTGATGGGATGGCCGGGTTCATCGCTAGAGCAGCAGCTGCAGCCTAGCAGAGAGGGTATTTGCAACCCAGCGGGTTCTTATGAGCTTTACGCTCACCTTCACAGTGTGCCAGATGACATTAATTGTAACCAGGTGTTTATGTTCGTTGGGGCACACCCTGTACCTGGGGAACGCTCGCTGCTATCAACTCCCTGGTATTTCTGAACGCCGGCGTTGAACCCCCGCGGTTACCTGGTGTTGTTGGCCAGGTTGTGTCGGGCCGTAACTGTTTGCTGAGGCGCCATTGTGGAGTCGTGGGGACCAATCAGCAGTATCGTCCTCAGGATCATCCAGACATCACTCACAGATGACCGCTTTATGAAACCAGAAGAACACTCACTAAGAACCAGAAGAACACTGACTTTATGAACAGAGATCACTGACATTTATGAACCAGAAGAAACTCTGACATTATGAACCAGAAAGAACACTCACTTTATGAACCAGAGAAACACTGACTTGATGAACCAGAAGAACACTGTCTTTATGAACCAGAAGAACCAATGACTTTAGAACCAGATGATCATGATTAATGAACCAGAAGACATGACTTTATGAACCAGATGAACACTTGACTTATGAACCAGAAGAAACACTGACTTTATGACCAGCAAGAACACTGACATTATGAACCAGAAGAACCACTGACTTTATGAACCAGATGAACACTGATATGAACTGTAAGACACTGACTATATGAACCAGAAAGAACACTGACATTATGAACCAGAAGGACGAACATGCATTATGGAACCAGAAAGAACACTTCACTTTAAGAACCAGTAGAAACAACTGACTTTATGAACCAGAAGAACATGACTTTATGATCAGAAGAACACTGACTTATGAACCAGAAGAACACTGGACTTTATGAACCAGAAGATCACTGACTTATGAACCAGAAGAACACTGACTTATGAACCAGAAGACACTGACTTTAAGAACCAGAAGAACATGACTTATGAACCAGAAGCAACATGACTTTATGAACAGAAGACACTGACTTATGAACCAGAAGAACACTTAATTTATGAAACCAGAAGAACACTGAATTTATGAACAAGAAGAACACTGACTTTATGAACCGAAGAACAACTGGACTTTTATGAACCAGAAGAACACTGACTTTATGAACCAGATGAACAACTGCTTATGAACCAGATGAACACTGACTATGAACAGAAGAACACTGACTTTATTGAACCAGAAGAAATGACTTTATGAACCAGATGAACACTGACTTTATGAACAGAAGTACCACTGGACTTTATGAACCGGATGAACCTGACTTTATGAACCAGGAAGAAACACTGACTTATGGGTAAAAAAAAAAATAACCAGAAGATCACTCGACTTTATGAACCAGAAGAAACACTGGACTTTATGAACCAGAAGAACCACTGACTTATGAACCAGATGAACACTGACCTTTTATGAACCAGAAGAACACTGACTTTATGAACCAGGAAGAAACTGACTTTATGAACAGATGAACACTGACTTATGAACAGATGAACCACTGACTTTATGAACCAGAAGGAACACTGACTTTATGAACCAGATGGAACACTGACTTTTATTGAACCAGAAGAACATGAGGGGGGGGTCTTTATGGAACAGTAGAACACTGCTTTATGAACCAGATGAACACTTACTTTATGGGGGATATCCTGTCTTCCTCTAATCATCCTTCTTCTTCTTTCCTTTCCTTCCTTCCTTCCCAGTGAACACACTGTTCATTCATAACAAAGGGAACACACTCTTCTTCCCACCCCTGTTCAAGACTATGTTCTGCTCCACCTCCAGTACAGACACTGTTTTCCCACTCAGTGCAGGACATATGTTCTTCTCACCTCCATTGTGGACACTGTTTCTTCCACCTCCAGTACAGACACTGTTCCTTCATTCCAAAGTGCAGACAGTGTCTTCCACACCTACAATGCAGGACACAGTTCTTCCCACCCAGTGGCAGTCACTGTTTTTCCTATCCTTGTTGCAGACACTGTTCTCGTACCCTCCTCAGTGCAGCACTGTCTTCTTCCCTCCACGTGCAGATACTGCTCTTCCACTCACTATACAAGACACTGTTCATCCCAACCCTACTGCAGGACACTGGTTTTTTCCTACCCACAATGCAGATCATTGTTCTTCCCACCAAAGTGCCAGATCTGTTCTTCCCACCTGCAGTGCTGACACTGTTCTACCCAACCATAATGCAGACACTGTTTTTCCCACACACCAGTGCAGAAACTGTTATTCCCACCCCTAGCGCATACAAATGTTCTTCCTACAAGTGCAGTCATGTTCTTTCCACCCCAGTGCACACACTCTTCTTCCCACCATTAGCGCAGACATGTTTCTTCCCACAAAAGTGCAGATACTGTTCTCCCACCCACAGTGGAGACACTGTTTTCCACATCCAGTGCGGACACTGTTCTTCCACATCGTGGCAGGACACTGTTCTTCCCTCCCCAGTGAGATACTGTTCTTCCCACCACAAGTGGAGTCACTGTCCTTCCACATCCAGTGCAAACACTTTTCTTCCTCCCACTGCAGTCACTGTTCTTCCCACCCCAGTGCAGGAACTGTTATTCCTTATCCAATGCGACACTGTTCTTCAAACCAAAGTGCGCATGATTTTCTTACCAACCTCAGTCAAACATGTTCTTCCTCCTCAGTACAAACAATGTTCTTTCATACCTCAGTGCTTGACACTGTTCTTCCAAAATCCAGTACAGAAACGTTCTTCCAAGCTACAGTACAGACACTAGCTCTTACCCGCCCCCAAAAGCAGACACTGTTTTCCCCACACCATGAAGACTAAGTAAGTTTATCAGGTATACACAAATACAAGTTAAATAGAATTATCATACATAGCTGGCATATGTGTAGAGAACCTGGGATAACCCAAAAAAGTCTGACAGAGTGACTTATTTCCATTGGGGTCCTTTTACCTTATTATTATAATATATAATTGTTATAATATTTTCTTATTATTCTATAATGAAGATGACATCTTATTATCTACTTAATAGACTATTATACACGAGGTCATTTAGACTAATCTAACAATACGAGGGGTCATTACTATGAATAAGGTTAAAATTTCACGTATGTTCGCTAAAAAATGGAAAAATCTTCCCATCCCTTTCTGTGCTACTTCGCAGGAACATTTTTGGCCTCTTCATTGAACTGGTTTCATGTATGACTGGGCTTGACATGTGCGGGTAGTCTGTTCAATTCCTTTATTGCTGTACAAATAAAGGGGTTGAAGGCTGCCAATGACTGTGGGGTACTACAAGGTTGTGCTCTCTCCCCTAGTACTATGATTGCTTTGGTAACACCTTGACAAAATGACAGAAAGATATTCTGGACATTGTTGTGAGCAATTTTATAAATATGGACTTTGCTTCAGTTGTTTACTCTGTCTTCAAACATGAAGCATATGCAACTGCTTTATATTTTGGCCTACATTGCTCTCTTGGTCCGCCCAGGATGAATCTTAGATTTTGTTCTGGGTGATTTGCAGTCTATCTTTCAGTTTTTTGACAAGGCAGAGTACCATGAAGAGCAAGCGTAATCCATATGGCATTGTATAAGGGCTAGGACCATATGGGTCCTGCGCGCCTCAGTAGGTAGCACTGTTGCTTGTCTATACAGGAACTTCAGTCTGCATTCGCTTTCTTTACTACTCTGTTCCCTATCAATGCTCCTGACATGCATGGGTAAGGGGTTCCAGTTATTTTTACTGATGGAAACCAAAGTGATGGGCTTTCCATTACAATGAATTAAAATTATTACCTTCTCAGTTTATGTTTCGTGCAAGGAGAATGGCTTCAGTTTTCCCTAGGTTGTTAATGATAGTTTGTTGTCTACTAACATCTGCTGCAGGACTCCAGTTCAGAGGTAAAACTTTAGCTATATCTTGTGGGTCATTACCTGACACTAACAGGGCACTGTCATCTGGCATACAGTAGAGTTTGCATTGACACTGTAGGCATGTCATTGGACATAACATAAGAATAATAGGGGTCCCAGAATACTGCCTTGAGGGAACTCCACATGTTATCGGCATGGGTTCTAATTCCGTTTTGTTCCACCCACCCCACCCCCAACAACCCCCCCCCCCCCCCTCACCCCCCCCCTTTTTTTTTCTTGATTTTGACAATATTGTTCCTGTTGCTAAGGTAGACTTACCAGTCTACAGAACCTATACCGATAGCTGAAGTGTATTACATATTTATTGTTGGTGACAGTATCGAAGGCCTTTTGCAGGTATAAGGTTACCATAACTATGAAGTTCCCTTTGACATTTCAGTTCTCAGGTATTCATCAGATTAATTAGGGTGGTGTCGATCGTTGAGTATGATCTTCTAAGTCCGATTGGATAGACTATGGAGAATGTTGTTGTCATTTAACGTCTTAACTTACTTGAGAGTTACACCGCCCTCTCTAGAATTTGGAAATTATACTGAGTATACTATAAGTCCTTTAGTTTGCTGACATAGACCTACTATTTTTCTTGAAGGATAGGAGTAATCTGGCATCTTGAAACTTTCCGGTACGGTATAGTTTGATTGATAAATTTATTACGTGAAAGCACTAGAGGAATTGACAGTATCAGAGAACAATCTTTTTTAAAGGAATTTAGACGGGTGTTATCAGGGTCAGTGTCTTAGATGGGTTTACTGCGCCCCTTAGTTATTTTTGAATGAAGTCATGAGTTACACATACTGTTACAACTGTCGGGGTTACCCCTTTATTGGTATAGTATGTTTGAAACTTATCAGAGTTGGGTTAAAAGGTATTTGATGCAGATGGTAGTTTACTTACTAGTGTTGATGCACAGATGTGTAGTAGGAATTACGCATATTTGCCACCTTAGATGTTTCGTGGACTATACCTCATTATCGATTGTGAGTAACTATGTTAGACTATCTACTGGCTTATGGCTATAACCCAACTGTTTTAGTTGTTGCCGGGAAATAGTGCTTTGCATTGCTCCTTTTATAAGTCTCTGTACTCTGTTCCTCACCTTTGGATTTTCATTTAGTGCTGCAATATCCTGTCTGTTGGCTTTAAATCTTTTTAGGCAGCTGGTACTCTGAATTTCATAGTAACTAATATCTCAGCATTCATCCAGGGTTCAGTTCTCGTTTAATCCTAACCTCTTTAACTGGTGCATTATTATCAAGGATGGTAGTGGAACATTGTTTTGAATTTTTCCCAGCCATCGTTTACGTCCGTGCAACTCGTTATCTCTGTCAGGTCACAATTGTGTAGCACTATTTACCAGTGTTTCTATACTGTAGTTTCTAGTAGACCTAATTTTTATTGGTCCTGTGTAGGCTATCCTTCCCTAGTGATTTTCCTGGTGCAATTAAATGATGAAATGTCACTAAGACCTGTGGTAATGACGCCGACTGAATAATGTTCCTTCCCCCAACGCGGTTGCAAGGTATGTGGTCAGTTAGGGTGGCTGAGAACTGTTGTGATCCGGATTTGTGTATTAATTAGTTGAGTGTAACTATTTAACCTAGAATTTGCTTATACCTTTTGCATAGCCGGTTATTTTGCTGCGGAAACAGATACTGATGTCGCCCAGTATTATTTGTCTCGCATTTGTTTCAAGTCCGGACAAGGTCTCTGGAAAAGTCTTCTAAGAACTGGTCCTGGGTTGGAGGGCGCGTAATTAGTTCCTACTAAGATGGGTTTGGTCTGGGAAGCAGCACGTCAAACCATAGAATCTCCAGTTTTTTGTTATTTTAAATCAGGTCTTGGGTTGTAGCTAGAGTCAATTTCTAATGTTGGGGACTTACTCGAACAACTCTTTCTGTTTCTATCTAAGCGTTTAATATTGTAAACCTTATATTTTGACCTAGTCGTCAGTCACGTATCATCCAACCGGGATTCAGAGATGGTTATACATGCCGCCCTAATTTTGTTAGCTAGAATCCTAATCTCTGCAATTTAGGAAGAAGTGATCTTGCCGTTGAAATGAATAAAATGAAGCCTGTTTTTCATAAAACTATTATAATCATCAAATTATGGCAATGGGTCATTTGTATTAAAATTAGGTAAATCAATGTCATCATTGCGAAATGGTAACTGTGCCAAAGTGAATTTGTTACACAGACCAAGTGAATTCTGGCACCGTTTGCTTAATTGTACATACATCCATCATGCACCCACCCCTAACACATTTTACATATGGTGCCTTTTCTGTTTTTCATGCGTACTTTAGTACTGTGTAGCATCTGTTTGGTAGTGTTGAGATAATAAATGGCTGTATTGTCTCAATTGACTTTTGTATGCATTATATGGGAGTTAAGGTTAGCATTCCTAGCTACTAGACACGTCATTATCACCGTCATTTATCTGTCGTTTTGGCCTTGAACAACAGGTTGAGGCCTGATTAATTTGTGAATGCGGTGTTGCCATACCTTGTGGCGATAGTGAATTTACTTTTCTGGTGGGATGGCAACTGTTGGGGCTTTTACTGTCTCAGGGCGCTGTTACTCCATTCACCTTTTCCAGCCCCCATGGACTGATTTCTTTCTTCAATGGAATTGAAGAAGAAAGATAAATATAAAAATAATTATGGCAGCCTGTACCCCCTTATGCCTGCCATTTTCACTCTTCGCTCTTTTACTCATATACACTAATATTATTTATCTTTCAGTCCTCTGTACACTCTAGTATATGCTTTAGCAATCACCATTGTATTACTAGTAAAATTTTCTCTTCAAAACCCCTCTTCACTGCTAACTTTTCCTTAACTTCACACACCCCTTTCAGTTAACCTATTTCAACTCCTTCCCACACTCACTTTCACACCGGCTTCACCTATTAACTTCTAAACTCCTTTTCCCCATCTGGTAGACCAGATATGTTTTAATCAATGGTTTTATCACTTAAATCCCCCTCAATTCCATCTATCGGGGACTGTGTCCTGTTGTGACTGCCTGACTGGTCTGCTGACTAAGCATTTTTAAAAACAATGGGGAAGTAAAAACGCCACTACAACTGACTTTCATGTAGTAAATAGGTATATTTTGCGGCTTTCTGCTAAGATTCTCTCATTGTACACTGGTCAGCTGAATATAGGTCAGCTAATTGACTGTTTAACTATTCAATTTTTCCCATCGACTGGCATGAGGGATAAGTCTTATAACCTTGGAGTTTTGTACTGTTGGATTTGACGATGTTTGTGTTGCTTCCCTCTCGTTAGACTGGTACAGGTGATATGATGGTGGTACTGATATGATGCTACTGCCAACAGATTGAATGTCAGTAAAGATGAGAATTTACTTCGCTAGTTGTACGTTGGCAGTAGGTGGTGTTTGGATGCCAGTAAGCCATGTTTAATCTCAATTTTTCCCTCGTTTGGCTGTGAGGAAAAAAAGTCCTACAGCCTGTCATTTCCTTGGAGTTGTTGTCAAGTTTTCTTGCCATATTGTCTTCACGTAAGAACATGGTGCCGTTGATATGGAGCGTCAGTTATTTCAGTGTAGTGGAAAGTCTCATGTCTGGTTCACGTCTGGCAGCAGTCTGAGACTTGAATGACGGCCCTCTTTTGTCATTATTTAGTCCATTTCCTTGTCCTCACCGTAAGTTTTATGTTCACTATAGGTCCTTGATGTTGCTGCAGTCAGTACTTGCACTTGGGGACCATCCTGAAGTTCGGAATAGTACCCAGGGGCGGCAAGATAGAGAAGCAGCACTTGTTGCTGTCTTGTTGCAGCCGCAGCAGGCAGCAACTCTAGCGAAGACTTGTTCTTCACACTCTAGATGAAGACAATGCTCTTCCAACCTTCCAGTGCAGACACGTTCTTACCACCTCAGTGCGAAATGTTCTTTCCACTCCAGTGCGGTCACTGTTATTCCAGCCCAAGTTGCAGACACAGTTCTTCCTACCCACAAGCAGACACAGTTTCTTACACCTCCAATACACACACTGTTTATCCCACCCCTGTGCAGACACTGTTCATCCACCTCCAGTTCAGACACTGTTCGTCCCACCTCCAGTGCAGGCAAATGTTCTTCTCACCTCCATTGTGGAACTAATTACGTCCCAACACAGTGCAGACATGTTCTTCCAACTTCCAATGCGGACACTGTCCTCCTAAATGCAGACACTGTTCTTCCCACATCAGTGCAGTCAATGTTCTGCCCATCTTGACTGCAGACAGTGCTTTCACCCCCAGAGGCAGACACTGTTCTTCCATCCCTAAGGGCAGACACTTTCTTCCACCCAGTGCCACGCCACTGTTTTCCTACCCCAGTGCAGGTCTCTATTCTTCAACCTCCTGTGCTGACCAGTTCTTCCCACCCCAGTGCAGACACTGTTTTCCTACCAGTTGCAGACACTGCTCTTCCCACCACAGTGCAGACATGTTCATTCCCACCTCCCAGTGCTGGCTCTTTTATTCCCACCCCCATTGCAGACACTGTTCTTCCACCCAGTGCAGGACACACTTATTCCCACCCAGTGCCGACACTGTTTTTCTACCCCAGTGCGACACTGTTTCTTCCCACCTCAGTGCAGGACACAGTTCTTCACCCAGTGCAGGCATGTTTTTCCTTACCCCAGTGCAGTCACAGTCTATTCCCACCCCAGTGTAGACACTCATCCAACCCATTGCAGACACTGTTTCTTCCCACTTCAAGTGCAGGACACTATTCTTCCAACCCTTAAGTGCAGACACTGTTCTTCCACCTCCAGTACGACTTTTTTCTTCCCACCCCATTGCAGACACTGTTCTTCTTCCACCCAGTTGCAGACACTGTTCCTTCCCAACTCCAGTGCAGACACAGTCTTCCACCCCAGTGCAGGCACTGTTTTTCCTACCCCGTGCAGAAACAGTTCTTCCCACCAGTGTAGACCACTTCGTCCAACCCCCATTGCAGACCTGTTCTTCCCCATTCAAGTGCAGACATATTCTTCCAACCTAAGTGGTCAGACATTGTTCTGCCCACCTCAGTACAGTCTTTTTTCCCACCCATTGCAGACACTGTTCTTCTTCCACCAGTGCAGACACAGTTCTTCCACCCCAGGCAGACACTGTTTTTCCTACCCAGTGCAGACACTGTTCTTCACATCAGTGAAGACAGAGTTCTTCCCACCCAAGTTGCAGACACTGTTTTTCCTAACCCAGTGCAAACACGTTCTTCCCACCCCTATTGCAGAAAAAAACTGTTCATCCCACCACCAGTACAGACTCTTTTCTTCCCATCCAATTGCAGACACCGTTTTTTCCTACCATTGCAGACACTGCTTTCCACCTCCATTGAGACACAGTCTTCCCACCCCAGTGCCAGAACACTGTTTTTCCTACCCCTGTGCAGACACAGTTCTTCCGCCCCAGTGCAGACACTGTTCATCCCACCCCATTGCAGACACTGTTCTTCCCATCCCAGTGCAAGACACTGTTCTTCCTACCCTCATGCAGACACTGTTCTTCCCACCCCGGGCAGACACTGTTCTTTCCACCCCTGAGCCACACACTGTTCTCCCACCCCAAGAGCAGACCACTGTTCTTCCCACGCTAGTGCAGACACTCTTTGTGTCACCCAAGTGCAGACACTTTTCTTCCCACTCCAGTGCAGACATTGTTCTTCCCAATCCATTGCTGACACTGTTCTCCTACATCCAATGCTGACACTGTTTTCCCACCCCAAGTGCAGGACAATTTTCTTTCCACTGAAATGCAATTTACACTGTTCTTAACCACCTACAGTACAGACACGTTCTTCACCCTCCAGTGTAAACACTGCTCTTTTCCCACCTCCAGTGCCAGGTACACTGTTCATACCACTCAGTGCAGTCCTATTCTTCCAACCTCCAGTACAGACACTGTACTTCTCACCTCTAATGCAGACACTGTTCTTCTCACCTCCAAATGTATATTCTGTTCTTCATACCTCCATTGTAGACAATGCTCTTCCCAACTCCAGTGCTGAACCTGATATTCCGAGCTACAGTTCAGGACACTGTTCTTAACACCTCTACGTGCAGACTCTGATTCTTATCTCACCCCAGTGGGAAGGACATGTTCTCCAAACCCCAATGCAGACACTGTTCTTCCCACTTCCATGACAAAAGACGCAGATCTTCACAAAGGCAGGACACTGTTCTTCCACCCCTGTGCCGTACTCATTTCTTTCAAACAAATCTAAGGGATTTCTTCTTTTTCTTAATAGCTCTTGTTCTTGTTTTTTCTCTCTATTGTCAATGGGGAAGTGGAAAAGAATCTTTCCTCCGTAAGCTATGCGTGTTGCATGAGGCGACTAAAATGCCGGGAGCAATGGGCTAGTAACCCCTTCTCCTGTACACGTTTACTAAAAATGAGAACAAGAAAAGCCTTATAAAACTGGTATGCTTGAATGTGTGTGGATGTAGTGCAGATGATAAGTAGGAGATGATTGCTGATGTTATGAATGAAAAGAAGTTGGATGTCCTGGCTCTAAGAGGAACAAAGCTGAATTGAAGGGGGTAGGGGAGTTTCAGCTGGGAGAAATAAATGGGATTAAGTCAGGAGTATCTGAGAGAGTTAGAGCTAAGGAAGGGGTAGCAATAATGTTGAAGGATCAGTAATGGAAGGTGAAGAGGGAATATAAATGTCTAAATTCAAGGATTATATGTGTTAAAATAAGGGTCGGGTGTGAAAAGTGGGTCATAATAAGCGTGTATGCACCTGGAGAAGAGAGGAGTGTAGAGGAGAGAGAGAGATTTTGGTAGATGTTAAGCGAATGTATAGGAACCTTTGAACCAAATGAGAGGGTAATTGTGGTAGGGGACCTAAATGCTAAAGTAGGAGAAACTTTTAGAGAGGGTGTAGTAGGTAACATGACTCACGAAATCGTAATGACACGATTGCAAACAAACCATACCACGGGCGGGATTTGAACCAACGGTCAGAGAGTCTCAAAACTCCAGACCGTCGCGTTAGCCACTGGACCAGCTAGCCACAATAAGATTCGTCCAACTAGGTATATTTCTACACCATAGGAAGGTTAGCATAGGCACCACTGTGACCACAAATGCAAGTTTTTACAGTGGTCACAGTGGTGCCTATGCTAACCTTCCTATGGTGTAGAAATATACCTAGTTGGACGAATCTTATTGTGGCTAGCTGGTCCAGTGGCTAACGCGACGGTCTGGAGTTTCGAGACTCTCTGACCGCGGGTTCAAATCCCACCCGCGGTATGGTTTGAGGTAGGTAAGTTTGGGGTGCCAGGTGTAAATGATAATGGGAGCCCTTTGATTGAACTTTGTATTGAAAGGGGTTTAGTTATAGGTAATACGTATTTAAAAAAAAAAGAGAATAAATAACTATACAAGATATGATGTAGGGCGAAATGACAGTAGTTTGTTGGACTACGTATTGGTAGATAAAAGACTGTTGAGTAGATTTCAGGATGTACATGTTTATAGAGGGGCCACAGATGTATCAGATCACTTTTTAGTTCTAGCTGCGGTAAGAGTAAAAGGTAGATGGGATACAAAGAAAATAGAAGCATCAAGTAAGAGAGAGGTGAAGGTTTATAAACTAAAAGAGGGAGCAGTTAGGGTAAGATATAAACAGCTATTGGAGGATAGATGGGCTAGTGAGAGTATTGGAAATTGGGTCGAAGATGTATGGGGTAGGTTTAAAAATGCAGTGTTAGAGTGTTCAGCAGAAGTTTGTGGTTACAGGAAAGTGGGTGCGGGAGGGAAGAAGAGCGGTTGGTGGAATGATAATGTAAAGAGAGTAGTAAGGGAGAAAAAGTTAGCATATGAGAGGATTTTACAAAGTAGAAGTGATGTAAGGAGGGAAGAGAATATAGAAAGAGAGGTTAAGAGAGTGGTGAAGCAATGTAAAAAGAGAGGAAATGAGAGAGTGGGGGAGATGTTATCAACAAATTTTGTTGAAAATAAGAAAAAGTTTTGGAGTGAGAAGCCTAGGGAACAAATGGATTTGATAGTTAAAAATAGGAGAGGAGCGTTATTAAATGGAGAGTTAGAGGTATTGGGAAGATGGAGGGAATATTTTGAGGAATTGTTAAATGTTGACGAAGATAGGGAAGCTGTGATTTTGTGTATAGGGCAAGGAGGAATAACATCTTGTAGGATTGAGGAAGAGCCAGTTGTGAGTGTGGGGGAAGTTCGTGAGGCAGTGGGTAGAATGAAAATGGGTAAGACAGCCGGGATTGATGGGATAAAGACAGAAATGTTAAAAGCAGGTGGGGATATAGTTTTGGAGTGGTTGGTGCTATTATTTAATAAGTGTATGGAAGAGGGTAAGTTACCTAGGGACTGGCAGAGCGCATGCATAGTTCCTTTGTATAAAGGCAAATGGAACAAAAGAGAGTGCAAAAATTATAGGGGAATAAGTCTGTTGAGTATACCTGGTAAAGTGTAAGAAAGTTATTATTTAAAGAATTAAGAGTAAGACAGAGAGTAGGATAGCAGATGAATAAGGAGGCTTTAGGAAAGGTAGGGGGTGTGTGGACCAGGTGTTTACAGTGAAACATAGGTATTTAGATAAGGCTAAAGAGGTTTTATTGGTATTTATGGATTTTGAAATGGCATGTGACAGGGTGGATAGGGGGGCAATGTGGCAGATGTTGCAGGTTAATGGTATAGGAGGTAGGTTACTGAAAGCAGTGAAGAGTTTTTCCGAGGATAGTGAGGCTCAGGTTAGAATATGTGGGAGAGAGGGAGATTATTTCCCAGTAAAAGTAGGTCTTAGACATGGATGTGTGATGTCACCATGGTTGTTCAGTATATTTATAGATTAGGTTGTAAGAGAAGTGAAAGCAATTATGGTATATAAATATACCTAGTTGGATGAATCTTATTGTAACCAGCTGGCCCAGTGACTAATGCGTCGGCCTAACGTTTTACGACTCTCTAACCGCGAGTTCAATCCCCTTCCATACCTTGGTTTATAAAGGGTTTTGATGAACATCTTCAAACTTTGAAAAAAAGAAAGGTGTCTCCTAATTCGTCGAGTGAAATTCTAGTGTATAGGAACATATTTGAGAATTTTATGAATAAAATTGTATGAAATTTTACTCTCCGTTTAATCACGCTAAATATATTTGAGTCCTCTTCTGGAAGCCTTCAGCATTTAATGTGATGCAGCTGACAGCCAGGATTGTATCCATTAAGTTTTTACCTTGTGTGTCGACAAATTTGTCAGTGAACTTAATTCGACTGTAAAACTTGAAATCATTAGAATCTGTGTGAAAACTGGTAATGTGTCTTCTGATCGGCTTCAAACTTTCAACCTTGGTGTGTCTTGCAGATAGCAAGGTTCGTGTTGTTATTGAGCTGCGTAACTCCCAATTTGTCAGTTTTATTAACATATTGTGATATTGATTTCTATTCAAAATATTTCTGCAGATGCATTAATAAGAAGGAAGACAACCTGTAAGTAGAGAGTATTTAGGAGCAGAATTCAATGTCAGAGAAACTGGAATCGATGGATTTAGATCAATTACTTGAAAATATGTTTTCTGATAGACTTCAAACTTCTGGTATTGATGTTACTGCAGTTTCCATGAGGCTGGAGTAACATCTTTACATTCATTCTCACTCAAGATAAAATATTCCATCTTGTGATACAAAATTCGTCGCATTACTTGTACTAAAACAGGAAAATTCTTATTGTAAATATAACGAGTGAAGTTGAAGTGTAATTTAGACAACAGTTTTCCTGAGCATTTCCAAGACAATACTCGAGTTTAAGGTTTATAAACGTTAATAAAACATATGTTATAGGTCTTAATCACTTCTATAATATCTTGGCTCATTTTAATTACCAAACCCAATTTCGTGCAGCCATTTGTATTGCATTATTGCCGTCGTAGACTACATGTAAATGACAAGAATTAAATCTCTGATTCTGTACAAAATCATATGTTTATATTTACTTAATTCTGCCTTGACACTCATACTCAGTCACTGCTACAGATACTCAGTCACTGCTACAGATACTCAGTCACTGCTACAGATACTCAGTCACTGCTACAGATACTCAGTCACTGCTACAGATACTCAGTCACTGCTACAGATACTCAGTCACTGCTACAGATACTCAGTCACTGCTACAGATACTCAGTCACTGCTACAGATACTCAGTCACTGCTACAGATACTCAGTCACTGCTACAGATACTCAGTCACTGCTACAGATACTCAGTCACTGCTACAGATACTCAGTCACTGCTACAGATACTCAGTCACTGCTACAGATACTCAGTCACTGCTACAGATACTGAGTCACTGCTACAGATACTCAGTCACTGCTACAGATACTCAGTCACTGTACAATACTCAGTCACTGCTACAGATACTCAGTCACTGCTACAGATACTCAGTCACTGCTACAGATACTCAGTCACTGCTACAGATACTCAGTCACTGCTACAGATACTCAGTCACTGCTACAGATACTGAGTCACTGCTACAGATACTGAGTCACTGCTACAGATACTGAGTCATTTGCTACAGATACTGAGTCACTGCTACAAATACTCAGTCACTGCTACAGAAAACTGAGTCACTGCTACAGAAACTCAGTCACTGCTACAGATACTCAGTCACTGCTACAGATCTCAGTCACTGCTACAATACTCAGTCACTGCTACAGATACTCAGTCCACTGCACAGATACTCAGTCACTGCTACAGATACTGAGTCACTGCTACAGATACTGAGTCACTGCTACAGATACTGAGTCACTGCTACAGATACTGAGTCACTGCTAACAGATACTGAGTCACTGCTAACAAATACTCAGTCACTGCTACAGAAAACTGAGTCACTGCTACAGATACCAGTCACTGTTACATATACTCAGTCACTGCTACAGATACTCAGTCACTGCTAACAGATACTCAGTCACTGCTACAGATACTCAGTCACTGCTACAGATACTCAGTCACTGCTACAGATACTCAGTCACTGCTACAGATACTCAGTCACTGCTACAGATACTCAGTCACTGCTACAGATACTCAGTCACTGCTACAGATACTCAGTCACTGCTACAGATACTCAATCCTGCTACAGATCTCAGTCACTGCTATATTATTACTACACTATCCAAATTTAACATTATACATTACATGTGTAATATAGAACCCATACTAGTCACCTGTCTGGTAGATTGAGGACTCAGCCAGCTGTACGTTCCACAGGTGAACTTGATCATCACGTACAGGCAATATACTTGAAGCTCTGCAATATTTTCTTTTGCCAAATGTGTAAAATAAATCATAATCAAAACGGAATAATATATACGGAATATTTTTACCTTCGCCAAACAAGCCAAACAATGGATTATGATTTATTCTGTACCAAAATTATCCTTAAAAAAAAAATGCCGGAATTTCTTACCAGCAAATACTAAAGTTAAACATTCTTACTCATACTGTAAATAACTCACTACTGATAAAAATAAAAAAGTTTCTTACTAACCAAACACACGGTCGTCTCTCTACCAGTTATCTCCTGCAACAGTTCACTGTCAACTACACACCAACAACATCAATTGTAAGTAGATACTTCCCCTGTAAAATTGTAAGTGAATACTTCCCCGTAAATTGTAAGTGAATACTTCCCTGTAAAATTGTAAGTGAATACTTCCCCGTAAATTGTAAGTGGATACTTCCCTGTAAAATTGTAAGTGAATACTTCCCCGTAAATTGTAAGTGGATACTTACCTGTAAAATTGTAAGTGAATACTTCCCCGTAAATTGTAAGTGAATACTTCCCTGTAAAATTGTAAGTGAATACTTCCCCGTAAATTGTAAGTGGATACTTCCCTGTAAAATTGTAAGTGAATACTTCCCCGTAAATTGTAAGTGGATACTTACCTGTAAAATTGCAAGTAGATACTTCCTTGTAAAATTGTAAGTAGATACCCCTGTAAGACTGTAAGTGGATACTTCCTTGTAAAATTGTAAGTGGATACTTCCCTGTAAAATTGTAAGTGAATACTTCCCCGTAAATTGTAAGTGGATACTTACCTGTAAAATTGCAAGTAGATACTTCCTTGTAAAATTGTAAGTAGATACCCCTGTAAGACTGTAAGTGGATACTTCCTTGTAAAATTGTAAGTGGATATTTCCCTGTAAAATTGTAAGTGGATACTTCCTTGTAAAATTGTAAGTGGATACTTCCTTGTAAAATTGTAAGTGGATACTTCCCTGTAAAATTGTAAGTGGATACTTCCTTGTAAAATTGTAAGTGGATACTTACAATCAGCTGGATTCTCCTCCCCAGGTATATGATAAAAGGTTAACATATGCTGACCAAAACTATTATACTTCTCTTGCATCTGATTAATTTCAGCAACTCTGTTTTGTACGTACACAATTTCACTGTTTCCATTACGAATCCATTGTAAGGATACCTCATTATCAGACCAAATTACAGTGTCGCTAATATTTACCTCCTGCAACTTATGTCTTATATAATTAGCTAATTTGACACCTACATAAATGGCTGTTAATTCCAACTGAGGCAAGGTACATGATTTAATTGGAGACACTTTAGCCTTAGGCATAACAAGAGAAATAACACTATTACATTGAAGATAAGCAACTGCTCCATATGCCAATTTTGAAGCATCACAAAAAATGTGGAGTACATTTTTCCCATTTGGGTTGGCCACCAGGCGTGGGAACTCCAACATTGGAATTTTCTCATTATCACCAATTAATTCATCCCACCTGTTAACGAATTTCTCAGGTAGAATTTCATCCCAAGCACATTTAAGTTTACATGCTCCTGAATTAATTTAATTTCCCTCTTATAGTAAGGGGTGACACTAAACCTATGGATCAAAACATTTGGAAATTTCAGCAAGCAAGACTCTCTTAGTTAATTTATTGGGCTCTGTAATTATTGGGTTTTTTAACATTAAAAAATCTCTCTCAGAAACCCCCAAATTTTAAAACCCCAAATACATTACTACATTTTGGCACTTCATCTCCAGGGTAATCTTGCTTATTTTGCCCTTTTAATTTGGACGAATTACTATTCCATTCCTTAGAGGCATATTTGCACTTTGCATTTTTTTATTAGCCTCCCCAAAAAGCCCATTAACAGTTCTTCTTCAGTTGACGTCACACCCAGGAAATTGTCCACATAAAATTGTTTGCTCATTACCTTACTCAATGGACTTTCCATACGTTTAAGGTGTGCATTTATCGTTGCTTGAAGTAGGAACGGATTGGATGTAGCACCAAATAATACGCTCCTAAAGCGAAAGGTTTCAGAGGGCTAGTGGGTCATAGGATTCTCAGGCCATAAGAAGCGGGTACAATCCCGGTCAGCCTCTTGTAACCGTACTCTTAGGAAAGCTTTACTTATGTCAGCCGTAAAGGCATAATTCTTTACCCTGAAATTTAATAAGATATCTCCTAATTTTTCCGTCAACGACGGACCTGTCATCAAACAGTCATTTAAACTAGGTACATTTTTGTTACTCCTTGCACTACAATTAAACACACTTCTCAAAGGAGTGGTCTTAGAATCCTTCTTCACTCCATGATGTGGCAAATAGTGACAATAAATTTTGGCTTGCTCAGGAGGTACCTCTTCTATAAATTTATTAATTAATTGTTCAGCAATTATATCATTATAAGCAGTTAACAATTCTGGTGTCTTACTCAGTTCGCGGAGCTGAGCCTTTAATTGTCCATATGCCATTCTGTAATTAGTGGGCAATTCTGGATGGTTCAATCTCCACGGAAGTCGTACACAGTATTGTCCAGATTCAAATTTTACATCTCTCAAGTATTGTTCTTGAGTAAAAGAATCGTCTGGACTTTCTTCATTTACATTTATTCCAATGCTGTGTAATTCCCACAATTTATGCACTGGCTCAACACCATCCTCTATGGAAGAATTATACTGGGGCACGACTTCATGAGTAAGACACACAGTTATGGTATTTGTAGTTTCCTCTAGTCATGAATTATTACGAGGAATCCTACCATACATTACATGGCCTCCTGCAGTCTTCAAAAGGGTGACACCACATTTCTTTACCGTACCCTTTTCAAAGGAGGCATAATAGTCTCTACCTATCAAAATATTTATTGGGCCTACAGAATCATCACTTACCCCAGAAGGTGCTAAATTTACATTATGTGAAAGTCTTTCTGTAGCTTTACTAAGCCCTACTGTAGATATTTTCTCTGGAAGTCTATCTACAATTACTGCATTAACACGTTTTTTCTCGTTGCCCAACCTGACAGTTACATAAACAGTGTCATACAATTGAGACCTTTTATCCGAGAGAAAACCAGATAATTTTAAAGTTGTGGGATCTCTCATCTGTACTTTCATGCCATCAAGACATTTACGTTTTATGAAAGTACGCTGGGATCCCTGGTCCAATAATGCAGTTACATTTTTTGATTTATGCCTTTTATCATCAATTTTTACCTGTAACACAGGCAAGACTACTTCAGCAAAACCATCTTTATTAACATTAGCAGAAATTTTTACATTAGCTACTGTTGTGTCAGGATTATCAACATTATCATTATTATCAACATTATCATATAGACCCTTACACATGACTATATGGTTTCTTCCTTTGTGACATTGATAACAGTTGTTTAATTTGGCATGACAATCCTTTACATTGTGATTAACCTAGACATCTGATACATCTGTCAAGTTCCCCCAAAATCTTTCAACTTTATCATTCCATGAATTGTATGCATTGCAATTTTTTAGAAAAACGAGTACCCTTGCAGAAAAAGACAATCTCTCTTTCTCTGACTGGTTTTTTTATTAACTGGGATACTCTTAGGAGGGTACTTATTCTTCTTACCTTGTGGAGAATCATTATTTCTGATTCCTGCTACTTGATATGTGCCTATGCAACTATTTTTAGGAAATGAAGTTTGATTATTACCATTGGGATAATTTTTTCCTTTGTGAAACTTGACAGATACCTCAGAGTTATTATGTGTTGCATCTTTAAAATGAGTTAGTTGACTGGTCAGCAACTGCACAATTAATTCTTGTAGACCTAGTCTTATTTCCTCCAGACCAAAATAACTCTTGTGATACTTGTTCGAGATTCATTCAAGTGTTTTACAGCTGAATTTATTCTATGCTATGGCACTCAATAACCAGTCTGATTCCTTCAGATTATATTTATTACTTAAAGTTTTGAGAGTGCTCTCCAGTTTAACTCTAAACTGCTGTAAACCTTTGTAAGTGTGATCTGGAGATTTTAAATTAACAATGATATTCACTAGATCCAACCTACTTTTTTCTATATTACCATAGTGGGCCTTCAACCCAAAGGTCAACTGCTTCCTTGTAAGAGTCATCTACAGTGGGAAAGGCTTGTATCAGTATGTAAGCATCTCCTCTTACCTGTCCTTTGAGGTAAAATAATTTAGTTACACAGGCTAGGTCACTCCTGTCAGGCACAGCTGCTTTAAAAATTGACCCAAAATTTCCCCCCAATTTTCACCAGAATTAAATACAGGTTTAAAAAATAGTTCTGGAGTTTTTGGCAAGACATATTATTTTTTGGAGCAGACTGATTAACTGCCTGGTTTTTCACAATTTTAATTTATTCAAAGCCTGACTTTTACAAGAAAGAATCTTTTCCTCTAATTCATAATACTGATTAATCATAAGATCTACTTCAGTCTCATCTACACAGTTTACTAATAAATCTCCTTCATATTGTTGTAAATAATTTGGGATGAATGATATCTATTACCTAAAGCATCTAAATACAATTTAAATCATCAGTATTCACAGTTTCTTGATTCATTAATTCCAAACATTTATTGTATGCTTTTGTTACATGATCTTTTCTAGCTTGCAGTGATGCTTTCTTTGCTCTATATTCCATATGTTTGTCTTCTACATTAATTTCCTCATTTTCAGCCATGATGCAATGTATTAAATTCAACTTAATTAATAACACTGACTATGTACTAAATTATGCACTTTATAAAGGTAAATAGTACAACTTACCTTTAAATAAATTCTAGCTACTTGAGGTTAGCAATTACATGTAAAAAATTGTAATATAAATTTTAAATACACAATAATGTTAGCTACACTTGAGCTTAGCAGTTACACATGTAAGAAATTTATATATAAATTTTAAATGTACATTAATACAAACCTTTAGCCAGCCTTGGCTTATCAAAATTATTATACAAGTTAATATAAATCCTTACCAGAATTTGACATAGAAAAATTAATATTATACACATTAATATAATTAGCAAGACTTGCATTATCAATTACACATACATTGATATAAATCTTGGCCAGAATTGTCTTATCAAATTAATATTGTAATAATTATAATCCACTACACATTAAGTAAAATTAATATTATACACATTAATATAATTAGCAACACTTGGCTTATCAATTACACATACACTGATATAAATCTTGGAAAGAATTTTCTTATCAAATTAATATTGTACAAATACATTAATATAAATCCTAGCCACTTTGGCTTTGCAAAATTAATATACACATTAATATAATTAGCTACATTTGGCTTATCAATTACACATACACTTATGCACATTAATATAATCTTTAGCCACACTTGACTTATCCAAATTAATATTATAATAATTATAATCCACTACACGTTAAGTAAATTTGTGAACTTAACATCCACCTCCTTCTGTCATTTCACATATAATTATTAAGTAATTAACTAATTAATGACTTCACTAATTACATCCGGTTCGAAGGACCAATGGGAAAAATTAAATGTGGAAAATTGCATTTATCTGAATGTAACTAATTATGTACATAACAGTAAATGATAACAAAGATAATTATTATTTATCAATGTTACATAGACAAATAGGAATTTGGGACACCTAGGTCGCAAAAATGTCCCCCTTCGATACCTACCACTGTCATAACCACAAGTTGCTCTGGACGTATTAATTAAATGAAATATACATACACCAGGAATACTGGTAAATATATAAATTTGTGGACTGTATATTAAAAATTAAAGAATAATTATAGATATACACAATTATGTAACAGAAAGAGAATATCTTAATATCACTCACCAATTTGACTGGAGATTAAGTTGTATCATACTCAGAAAAACCTCACTAACTAAATTTATGAAAACACTGGCCAGAATTATACACAAATCTACAGAGCTTATCTGAGGTTCCTGGAGCTGTCTTGTCCAGTCGCCTGATATCTCAAGTTATGCAGGAATGCGCATCCACCAATTTCTCCTCCTATTTGAGAGGTGTCAATACAATTTTAACCTCTAGAGCACGAAAATTTCTACCCATTACACCAACGTTCTAATACAAATTCAAAACCAAGATGGCGAGTCTCCTGCCCAGACGCAGGCTTTCCGTTTTCTATGACAAATATTATTAAATACCATATAGGCCATCTATTTACCTATAAATTACCGTATTTCCGGAAAATATATACAGTATTTTCCACAAAAGTTGTCGGGAGGCTGCAGTAATGAGAGTTGATGCAGAGCTCCATGGAAACACTCTGGGTCCAGAAGGGTAACCAAGACATCTCATCCAGTAGTCGTCGTAGCCTAGTGTTGTCAGTGTTTCAAACAGCTCACACTCTCTGCTGCATCCCTCACTTTCACAACTTGTCACGCTAATTCTACACATAATTTTCAACACAATAAATGTTCAGATAACGCACTGAATGTTTTGGTCGCTTTTCAGCATCACCATATGGTTGAAATCGATAATTTTTTTACGTTGACTGAAAACATAGTTAAAACATTTATATGGAATTTACATCCCATTCGTAGAAATGATAATATTGTTGTATTAATGATGGCAGAATTACCGACAATATGTTTGGTAATAGGACAAGTGCAACTAATGTAACATTTTTACTGTGGCAACGTTTTACACTCCAGGAGCTTTGTCAAAGCCGTTACAAACAAGGAGACAGAGAGTATATATTTGTATTAGAGTGAGGTATAAGGCATAATACAATCGTTGTAGGTGGTAGCAGGGTGGTGGCGGCGAAGGCGGCGACGGTGGCGGCAGTGGCAGCAGCAGAAGGAGGAGGAGCTGTTATGTCGAGGTTTATTGCTATGAGGATTCTTGCTAATACCTCAGAGTTGAAGCTGCCTTTATTCTGCTTGTGTTAGAAAATAACGATTAATGATGATTCAAGACATTTACGTCTAGGGAAATTGGGTTCTTTAATCACTAGTCGGGCGTCATTGAATGTCATGAGGTGGTTGGCAGAATTCCTGTGCTGTACCCAGGTATTGTTCAAGTTATCGTTCCTATATGCATTAATGTGTACACTCATTGTCCTCTTCGCTTCCGTTCTGACTGGACCTACTGTGCAGACGCTCCTCAGTTGCCTGGCTGCGGTGATGTGAGGTGCTGCTTGTCACGCCTCTGCTGTCAAACCAGGAGAACTACCATCAGTCAACATGGCATTTAATCATAGACGCAGGATCAACACTGTCAGCATCGAGCTTCTCCGAGGCGCAATAACGCCAGTTTCAGCGCAAGTATTAATGCCAAAAATTTCACCAGAGAGACGTATGGCATTCAGGATGGAGAGTTGTATGGGGTAGCCTTAAATGCAGCACATAGAATTTTTGTGAAACTGCTCACAGCAACGGTCTATGAATTAAAACCGTTTTCGGGAACGTAAGTCTTGATGCAACACCAGCTGTTCGTGTGAGGATGTTCGATGTATCCAGGCATTATACATGGATCAAACTGCGTAATGTCCCCTTTTAGGCTGATGAGACAGACATCAGAAGAGTTTTTGAGAAATATGGGACTCTTCATTTGGCCCAGCATGGTACGTGGGTGACGGGTGCCTATGCAGGTCTGCTGGAAGGCACCTTTAACCTAAAAATGACATTGCGACACCCCATAACCTATCCTACGTGTACCTACACCAATTCAGGACACAGGTCATGGTTTCGTACGCCGGGCAAAGACGTACATGCCGACTATGTGGGGAATATGATCACATAGCAGTGGCGTGTGGGAAGTGGCAGCGAGCTCCTGGCCCAGAGGCGGAGGCATCCGCTTCCACAGCGGAGGAAGCAGGTGAGGATCAACGACGTGAAGGAGGCGTGGTCGTCTATGGAGCGAGATAGTGGATGAGGCACATAAGGCTGGGGGAGAGGGTGAGGCCCTTTACCAGTTAACTGGCCCAGAGACGCTTCCAGAGGATAGATTATTATTATTATAATCAAGGGGGAGCGCTAAAACCCGGAGGATTAAAAGAGCGCCTGGGGGGGGATGTGGAAGGCATTCAGGCTGAATTCGGGGAACTGGAGCACAGATCCAATTTCCTAAATCAAGAGCCCCTCACCAACATCAAGGAACCTTCCTTGAGGGGTCCAGAGGATAGAGACGAGCAGAAAGTACAGGAGGAAGTGTTGGAAATCGAGGAGGAATTAGCTGAGGTGCTGAAGTCCTTGTCCCCGCCTGAGGAGGCGGATGCACCTCGGAAGGTGGTAGATGACGAGTTGATGGCTGCCGTGAGTCAACGACAGAAGAACTATCCAGAAGACGGGAGTAACTGCAAGACTGAGGTGTCACCAGGATCATTGAAACAGTGTACAGTGGAGGTTGAGGTATATTGTGAGGCATCCCCATACCAAGCTATGGAGGATGCGATTGTCACGAGGAAGAGGACCGCTGCGTCGTATTCAGATGATGTCCTAACGCCAGCGCAGCGGCCTGGGAAGCAAATATGGGCAGAAGGTGAAAGTAGTGGTGGCCACTACAGGAGGCACCAAAAGAAGGGGGGGGGGAAAGAGGGAAGTGTGAAGGTGACAAGTGGATCCATAAGTTCTAGTGCCCATCGGAAGGGTGAAGAAAGGAGGCAGGGGTGGAAACTTTAATAGGCCTCCGGTGTATGACTGTAAACGTTAATGGCTTGTGTAATAGTGTAAGAGAAGATGGTTTAGAATGTTTCTGAATAAATCTAGAGTGGATGTTGTGTTCCTTCAGGAGCATAATTTTAAGGAGGGTAGGGTGTTGGAGGTGGCAGGGTTTCAGGTGGTAACCCTGCCATCTGCCCGTTTCAAAGGAGGGGTGGTATACTAATTAGGGAGGCAAGCCCGTTTGTTTTGTAGAGAAGTGAGGGGGGAGGGGGAAGGGTGTTGCACGTAGATGGTTGGTGGATGGGCAAACGTGTGGCCTTTATAAGCGTGTACGCGCCTGCAGAGAATAACGTACAGGTGAAGCAGGAGTTTGTGTGTGAGGACCTTGTGTTTTTCTTCCGTGCATTACCAGAGGCGGCAATATTAGGAGGTGATTGGAACTGCGTTATTAGGAGGGCCGACGTGGAACCGAAAGGGGCAGGCTATGTGTCTGTGACCCATGAGATTTAATGATTTTTCGGAAGGTTATAGAATGAATCTACGACTTGGGCTGAGTGAGTAAGGGGGGGTTTTGGGGATTACATATGAGAAGAGGGAATTCAGGGGGACACAGCGGGGTCACCTCCTGGGGGGGTGAGAGTGAGGTGTATGTGGGTATAGAAGGTGTAGATGTGTGCCATAAGCGTATGTAGCATGCAAGTGGGTACAGAAAGCAAAGGTGATGAAATCAAGTAATTATGTAGTAACATATGGAGAATTCTGTGATTGATGTGTCAGGGTCGTCATGATCTTAATATATTAAGTGTGAATGGTGTTAAGATTAGAGGTGTAAGACCTTGCAGGAGCTTTTGGGTCTATGTAGATTGTACGTATATAGCCTTTATTAGGCATGTTTCATGTGCGATAATCGTATCGCAGTTAGAGGTTAATTTTTGTTTTGTTATTTATGTTTTGTGTCATGGAGTTTTATGCTAGGATATACTCCTTTATGGTCTGTTTGGTATACTGGGTCATTTATTTCCCACTTGACCTGATTAAGGGAGTTTGTAGTGAGTGTACTCACTTTATTTTAGCATTATATATTGTAATGACTCATTAAAGTTTTGTAAAGGGGAACCTATGTATGTTTTAGGGATTTTTTCTGTATTGGGGTTAGTTGTGTTGAGAAATGGCATTACCAGCTAAGCTTAATTTATAAATATAAATATAGTGAACACTTAGCTGATAAAAGACAACAAATCGTCTACACAGCCGCCCCTGCAGACAAGGTCTAGAAGCTGTCGAAACCATCTTTCAAAGGGCTGTAAAGATTTATAATTTGTAAGATTATAAATTACCCCTAGGGGGTGTTATGTCAGCATATTTCATTCACTGATGGCTGACAAAATACATACTTGTTTGGACTCAAAAGTCCACACCTTACTGCCGACTATAGGCTGATTACAAACTCCTTGCGACTCTAAGAACTGCGCAGTCCCCTGTACCACAAGAAATTCGTAACATACCTTGCTCTTGTAACGTGAGCTATGGTGTTCTTCACACCTTCTACAGGTATCGGTGACTTTTATAGAAGGGTGAAATGTCCTTGGATGTCCACGTCTTCCATTGTCTAGGAAACGCACACTGGTACACTATGTTCCACAAGATTTGTCTTTATTGTTCACAATCTTATCACAAGAGAAGCTGATCACACTTCTCTTAAGTGTTTATTGTGTTTTGTGAGACACTTTGTTCACACTAACGCACAGATCGTTGTTCTTTGTTGGTTATCCTGGCGTCAGTATCACTCTCAGTAGAGTCAAAAGTAATCTGCCCACGCCACAGCGCCCCATGCCGCCACTGCCCCTTGCACAAAGAAAAAGCTGACCTAGTACTTTTTGCTTCCTTGCCACTTCCTCGATGAAGCAAAGCAGAATGTTTGATTCT
>NC_069444.1:4672609-4708294 GCF_026875155.1 Cherax quadricarinatus | reverse complement strand
AAAGGGGCAATGCAGGGTTACCACCTGAAACCTGCCACCTCCAACCCCTACCTCCTTAAAATTATGCTCTGAAGAACACAACATCACTCTAGATTTATTCAGAAACATTCTAAACCATTCTCTCTTTACACTATTACACAAGCCATTAACGTTTACAGTCATACACCGAGGCCTATTAAAGTTTCCACCCCTGCCTCCTTTCTTCACCCTTCGATGGGCACTAGAACTTATGGATCCACTTGTCACCTTCACACTTCCCTCTTTCCCCCCCCCCCTTCTTTGGTGCCTCCTGTAGTGGCCACCACTACTTTCAACCTTCTGCCCATATTTGCTTCCCCAGGCCGCTGCGCTGGCGTTAGGACATCATCGAATACGACGCAGCGGTCCTCTTCCTCGTGACAATCGCATCCTCCATAGCTTGGTATGGGGATGCCTCACAATATACCTCAACCTCCACTGTACACTGTTTCAATGATCCTGGTGACACCTCAGTCTTGCAGTTACTCCCGTCTTCTGGATAGTTCTTTTGTCGTTGACTCACGGCAGCCATCAACTCGTCATCTACCACCTTCCGAGGTGCATCCGCCTCCTCAGGCGGGGACAAGGACTTCAGCACCTCAGCTAATTCCTCCTCGATTTCCAACACTTCCTCCTGTACTTTCTGCTCGTCTCTATCCTCTGGACGCCTCAAGGAAGGTTCCTTGATGTTGGTGAGGGGCTCTTGATTTAGGAAATTGGATCTGTGCTCCAGTTTCCCCCGAATTCAGCCTGAATGCCTTCCACTTTCCCCCCCCAGGCGCTCTATAATCCTCCGGTTTAGCGCTCCCCCCTTGATTATAATAATAATAATCTATCCTCTGGAAGCGTCTCTGGGCCAGTTAACTGGTAAAGGGCCTCACCCTCTCCCCCAGCCTTATGTGCCTCATCCACTATCTCACTCCATAGACGACCACGCCCTCCTTCACGTCGTTGATCCTCACCTGCTTCCTCCGCTGTGGAAGCGGATGCCTCCGCCTCTGGGCCAGGAGTTCGCTGCCACTTCCCACACGCCACTGCTATGTGATCATATTCCCCACATAGTCGGCATGTACGTCTTTGCCCGGCGTACGAAACCATGACCTGTGTCCTGAATTGGTGTAGGTACACGTAGGATAGGTATGGGGTGTCGCAATGTCATTTTTAGGTTAAAGGTGCCTTCCAGCAGACCTGCATAGGCACCGTCACCCACGTACCATGCTGGGCCAAATGAAGGAGTCCCATAATTTCTCAAAAACTCTTCTGATGTCTGTCTCATCAGCCTAAAAGGGGACATTACGCAGTTTGATCCATGTATAATGCCTGGATACATCGAACATCCTCACACGAACAGCTGGTGTTGCATCAAGACTTATGTCCTGAAAACGGTTGAATTCATAGACCGTTGCTGTGAGCAGTTTTACAAAAATTCTATGTGCTCCATTTAAGGCTACCCCATACAACTCTCCATCCTGAATGCCATACGTCTCTCTGGTGATTTTAGGCATTAATACTTGCGCTGAAACTGGCGTTATTGCGCCTCGGAGAAGCTCGATGCTGACAGTGTTGATCCTGCGTCTATGATTAAATGCCATGTTGACTGATGGTAGTTCTCCTGGTTTGACAGCAGAGGCGCGACAAGCACCACCTCACATCACCGCAGCCAGGCAACTGAGGAGCGTCTGCACAGTAGGTCTAGTCAGAACGGAAGCGAAGAGGACAATGAGTGTACACATTAATGCATATAGGAACGATAACTTGAACAATGCCTGGTACAGCACAGGAATTCTGCCAACCACCTCATGACATTCAATGACGCCCGACTAGTGATTAAAGAACCCAATTTCCCTAGACGTAAATGTCTTGAATCATCATTAATCGTTATTTTCTAACACAAGCAGAATAAAGGCAGCTTCAACTCTGAGGTATTAGCAAGAATCCTCATAGCAATAAACCTCGACATAACAGCTCCTCCTCCTTCTGCTGCTGCCACTGCCGCCACTGTCGCCGCCTTCGCCGCCACCACCCTTGCTACCACCTACAACGATTGTATTATGCCTTATACCTCACTCTAATACAAATATATACTCTCTGTCTCCTTGTTTGTAACGGCTTGACAAAGCTCCTGGAGTGTAAAACGTTGCCACAGTAAAAATGTTACATTAGTTGCACTTGTCCTATTACCAAACATATTGTCGGTAATTCTGCCATCATTAATACAACAATATTATCATTTCTACGAATGGGATGTAAATTCCATATAAATGTTTTAACTATGTTTTCAGTCAACGTAAAAAAATTATCGATTTCAACCATATGGTGATGCTGAAAAGTGACCAAAACATTCAGTGCGTTATCTGAACATTTATTGTGGTTGAAAATTATGTGTAGAATTAGCGTGACAAAGTTGTGAAAAGTGAGGGATTGAACGAGCAGAGAGTGTAGCTGACTTGAAACACTGTACACACTGGCTACGACCTGGACTACTGATTGAGATTGTTGGTTATCTTCTGGACCCAGAGCGTATTTCCATGGCCTATACAGTATTTAATAATATTTGTCATAGAAAACGGAAAGCCTGCGTCTGGGCAGGAGACTCGCCATCTTGGTTTTGAATTTGTATTAGAACGTTGGTGTAATGGGTAGAAATTTTCGTGCTCTAGAGGTTAAAATAGGAGGGGAAATTGGTGGATGTGCATTCCTGCATAACTTGAGATATCAGGCGACTGGACAAGACCTCTCTAGGAACCTCAGATAAGCTCTGTAGATTTGTGTATAATTCTGGCCAGTGTTTTCATAAATTTAGTTAGTGAGGTTTTTCTGAGTATGATACAACTTAATCTCCAGTCAAATTGGTGAGTGATATTAAGATATTCTCTTTCTGTTACGTAATTGTGTATATCTATAATTATTCTTTAATTTTTAATATACAGTCCACAAATTTATATATTTACCAGTATTCCTGGTGTATGTATATTTCATTTAATTAATAGGTCCAGAGCAACTTGTGGTTATGACAGTGGTAGGTATCGAAGGGGGACATTTTTGCGACCTAGGTGTCCCAAATTCCTACTTGTCTATGTAACATTGATAAATAATAATTATCTTTGTTATCATTTACTGTTATGTACATAATTAGTTACATTCAGATAAATGCAATTTTCCACATTTAATTTTTCCCATTGGTCCTTCGAACCGGATGTAATTAGTGAAGTCATTAATTAGTTAATTACTTAATAATTATATATGAAATGACAGAAGGAGGTGGATGTTAAGTTCACAAATTTACTTAACGTGTAGTGGATTATAATTATTACAATATTAATTTGGATAAGTCAAGTGTGGCTAAAGATTATATTAATGTGCATAAGTGTATGTGTAATTGATAAGCCAAATGTAGCTAATTATATTAATGTGTATAATATTAATTTTGCAAAGCCAAAGTGGCTAGGATTTATATTAATGTATTTGTACAATATAAATTTGATAAGACAATTCTTTCCAAGATTTATAGCAATGTATGTGTAATTGATAAGGCAAGTCTTGCTAATTATATTAATGTGTATAATATTAATTTCTTAATTCCAAATTCTGTAAGGATTTATAAATAATTTGTATAATAATTTTGATAAAGCCAAGGCTGGCTAAAGGTTTGTATTAATGTACATTTTTAAAATTTATATATAAATTTTATTACATGTGTAAATGCTAAGCTCAAGTGTAGCTAACATTGATTAATGTGTATTTAAAATTATATAATTTACATTGTTTTAACATGTAATTGGCTAACACTCAAGTTAGCTAGAAATTTATTTAAAGGTGTAAGATTGTTAACTAATTTACCTTTATAAAAGTGCATAATTTAGTACATAGTCAGTGTTATTAATTAACTTGAATTTAATACATTGCATCATGGCTGAAAATGAGGAAATTAATGTAGAAGACAAACATATGGAATATAGAGCAAAGAAAGCATCACTGCAAGCTAGAAAAGGTCATGTACAACAAAAGCATACAATAAATGTTTGGAATTAATGAATCAAGAAACTGTGAATACTGGTGATTTAAATTGTATTTAGATGCTTTAGGTAATAGATATGATTCATACAAATTATATTACAACAAATATGAAGGAGATTTATTAGTAAACTGTGTAGATGAGAACTGAAGTAGATCTCATGATTAATCAGTATTATGAATTAGAGGAAAGATTCTTTCTTGTAAAAGTCAGGCTTTGAATAAATTAAAATGTGTAAACTAGGCAGTTAACAGTCTGCTCCAACAAATAATATGTCTTTGCCAAAACTCCCAGAACTATGTTTACCTGTATTTAATTCTGGTGAAAATTGGGAGGAATTTTGGTCAATTTTTAAAGCAGCTGTGCATGACAGGAGTGACCTAGCCTGTGTAACTAAATTATTTTACCTCAAAGGACAGGTAAGAGGAGATGCTCACATACTGATACAAGCCTTTCCTAATGTAGATGACTCTTACAAGGAAGCAGTTGACCTGTTGAAGGTCACTTATGGTAATATAGAACAAAGTAGGTTGGATCTAGTGAATATCATTGTTAATTTAAAATCTCCAGATCACACTTACAAAGGTTTACAGCAGTTTAGAGTTAAACTGGAGAGCACTCTCAAAACTTTAAGTAATAAATATAATCTGAAGGAATCAGACTGGTTATTGAGTGCCATTGCACAAGTATCACAAGAGTTATTTTTGTCTGGAGGAAATAAGACTAGGTCTACAAGAATTAATTGTGCAGTTGCAGACCAGTCAACTAACTCATTTTAAAGATGCAACACATAATAACTCTGAGGTATCTGTCAAGTTTCACAAAGGGAAAAATTATCCCAATGGTAATAATCAAAATTCATTTCCTAAAAATAGTTGCATAGGTGCATATCAAGTAGCAAGAATCAGAAATAATGATTCTCCACAAGGTAAGAAGAATAAATACCCTCCTAAGAGTAGCCCAGTTAATAAGAAACCAGTCAGAGAAAAGAGAGATTGTCTTTTCTGCAAGGGTACTCGTTTTTCTAAGAATTGCAATGCATACAATTCATGGAATGATAAAGTTGAAAGATTGGAGGAACTTGACAGATGTATCAGGTGTTTAGGTAATCACAATGTAAAGGATTGTCATGCCAAATTAAACAACTGTTATCAATGTCACAAAGGAAGACACCATATAGTCATGTGTAAGGGTCTATATGATAATGTTGATAATAATGATAATGTTGATAATCCTGACACAACAGTAGCTAATGTAAAAATTGCTGCTAATGTTAATAATGATGGTTTTGCTGAAGTAGCCTTACCTGTGTTACAGGTAAAAATTGATGATAAAAGGCATAAATCAAAAAATGTAACTGCATTATTGGACCAGGAATCCCAGCGTACTTTCATAAAACGCAAATGTCTTGATGGTATGAAAGTACAGATGGGAGATCCAACAACTTTAAAATTATCTGGTTTTCTCTCGGATAAAAGGTCTCAATTGTATGACACTGTTTATGTAACTGTCAGGTTGGGCAATGAGAAAAAAACGTGTTAATGCAGTAATTGTAGTTAGACTTCCAGAGAAAATATCTACAATAGGGCTTAGTAAAGCTACAGAAAGACTTTCACATAATGTAAATTTAGCACCTTCTGGTGTAAGTGATGACTCTGTAGGCCCAATAAATATTTTGATAGGTGGTGACTATTGTGCCTCCTTTGTAAAGGGTATGGTAAAGAAATGTGGTGTCACCCTTTTAAAGACTGCAGGAGGCCATGTAATGTATGGTAGGATTCCTCGTAATAATAATTCATGACTAGAGGAAACTACAAATACCATAACTGTGTGTCTTACTCTTGAAGTTGTACCCCAGTATAATTCTTCCATAGAGGATGGTGTTGAGCCAGTGCATAAATTGTGGGAATTAGACAGCATTGGAATAAATGTAAATGAAGAAAGTCCAGACGATTCTTTTACTCAAGAACAATACCTTAGAGATGTAAAATTTGAATCTGGACAATACTGGGTACGACTTCCGTGGAGATTGAACCATCCAGAATTGCCCACTAATTACAGAATGGCATATGGACAATTAAGGCTCAGCTCCGCGAACTGAGTAAGACACCAGAATTGTTAACTGCTTATAATGATATAATTGCTGAACAATTAATTAATAAATTTATAGAAGAGGTACCTCCTGAGAAAGCCAAAATTTATTGTCACTATTTGCCCCATCACGGAGTGAAGAAGGATTCTAAGACCTCTCCTTTGAGAAGTGTGTTTAGTTGTAGTGCCAGGAGTAACAAAAATGTACCTAGTTTAAATGACTGTTTGATGACAGGTCCGTCGTTGACGGAAAAATTAGGAGATATCTTATTAAATTTCAGGGTAAAGAATTATGCCTTTACGGCTGACATAAGTAAAGCTTTCCTAAGAGTGGGTTTACAAGAGGCTGACCGGGATTGTACCCGCTTCTTATGGCCTGAGAATCCTAGTGACCCACTTAGCCCTCTGAAAACCTTTCGCTTTAGGAGCGTATTATTTGGTGCTACATCCAATCCGTTCCTACTTCAAGCAACGATAAATACACACCTTAAACGTATGGAAAGTCCATTGAGTAAGGTAATGAGCAAACAATTTTATGTGGACAATTTCCTGGGTGTGACGTCAACTGAAGAAGAACTGTTAATGACTTATGGAGAGGCTAATAAAATAATGCAAAGTGCAAATATGCCTCTGAGGGAATGGAATAGTAATTCGTCCAAATTAAAGGACAAAATAAGCAAATATTACCCTGGAGATGAAGTGCCAAAATGTAGTAATGTATTGGGTTTAAATTGGGATACTGAGAGAGATTTGTTAATGTTAAAACCTAATAATTACAGTATGCCCAATAAATTAACTAAGAGAGTTGCTTGCTGAAGTTTCCAACTGTTGATTCCACTAGGTTTAGTGTCACCCCTTACTATAAGAGGGGGAAATTATTAATTCAGGAGCATGTAACTTAAATGTTCTTGGATGAGATTCTATCTGAGAAATTCATTAACAGGTGGGATGAATTAATTGGTGATAATGAGTAAATTTCCAATGTTGGAGTTCACCACACCAGGTGGCCCAATCCAAATGGGGGAAAAATGTATCACATCCTTTGTGATGCGGCAAAATTGCATAGGGGGCAGTTGCCTACCTTCAATGTAATAGTGTTATTTCTCTTGTTATGTCTAAGGCTAAAGTGTCTCCAATTAAATCATGTACTTACTCAGTTGGAATTAACAGCCATTTATGTAGGTGTCAAATTAGCTAATTATATAAGATATAAGTTGCAGTAGGTTGGTAGACAGCAACCACCCAGGGAAGTACTACCGTCCCTGCCAGATGATGTGAAACAAAAAACCTGTAACTGTTTTGCACCATGATGGTGGATTTGCTGGTTTCTTTTTCTGTCTCATAAACACGCTTTTTAAGATAACAGGGATATCTTGTATCCTATTACCCTTGGTCTCACTTCATAGACACGCAATGCATATTATATATATACATACATCTAGGTTTTTCTCCTTTTTCTAAATAGCTCTTGTTCTTTTTTATTTCTTCTATTGTCCATGGGGAAGTGGAAAAGAATCTTTCCTCCGTAAGCCATGCGTGTCGTATGAGGCGACTAAAATGCCGGGAGCAATGGGCTAGTAACCCCTTCTCTGTATACAATTACTAAAAAAGAGAAGAAGAAAAAACTTTATAAAACTGGGTTGCTTAAATGTGCGTGGATGTAGTGCGGATGACAAGAAACAGATGATTGCTGATGTTATGAATGAAAAGAAGTTGGATGTCCTGGCCCTAAGCGAAACAAAGCTGAAGGGGGTAGGAGAGTTTCAGTGGGGGAAATAAATGGGATTAAATCTGGAGTATCTGAGAGAGTTAGAGCAAGGAAGGGGTAGCAGTAATGTTAAATGATCAGTTATGGAAGGAGAAAAGAGAATATGAATGTGTAAATTCAAGAATTATGTGGATTAAAGTAAAGGTTGGATGCGAGAAGTGGGTCATAATAAGCGTGTATGCACCTGGAGAAGAGAGGAATGCAGAGGAGAGAGAGAGATTTTGGGAGATGTTAAGTGAAATGTATAGGAGCCTTTGAACCAAGTGAGAGAGTAATTGTGGTTAGGGGACTTGAATGCTAAAGTAGGAGAAACTTTTAGAGAGGGAGTGGGTAGGTAAGTTTGGGGGTGCCAGGTGTAAATGATAATGGGAGCCCTTTGATTGAACTTTGTATAGAAAGGGGTTTAGTTATAGGTAATACATATTTTAAGAAAAAGAGGATAAATAAGTATACACGATATGATGTAGGGCGAAATGACAGTAGTTTGTTGGATTATGTATTGGTAGATAAAAGACTGTTGAGTAGACTTCAGGATGTACATGTTTATAGAGGGGCCACAGATATATCAGATCACTTTCTAGTTGTAGCTACACTGAGAGTAAAAGGTAGATGGGATACAAGGAGAATAGAAGCATCAGGGAAGAGAGGGGTAAAGGTTTATAAACTAAAGAGGAGGCAGTTAGGGTAAGATATAAACAGCTATTGGAGGATAGATGGCTAATGAGAGCATAGGCAATGGGGTCGAAGAGGTATGGGGTAGGTTTAAAAATGTAGTGTTAGAGTGTTCAGCAGAAGTTTGTGGTTACAGGAAAGTGGGTGCAGGAGGGAAGAGGAGCGATTGGTGGAATGATGATGTAAAGAGAGTAGTAAGGAGAAAAAGTTAGCATATGAGAAGTTTTTACAAAGTAGAAGTGATGCAAGGAGGGAAGAGTATATGGAGAAAAAAGAGAGAAGTTTAAGAGAGTGGTGAAGCAATGTAAAAAGAGAGCAAATGAGAGAGTGGGTGAGATGTTATCAACAAATTTTGTTGAAAATAAGAAAAAGTTTTGGAGTGAGATTAACAAGTTAAGAAAGCCTAGAGAACAATGGATTTGTCAGTTAAAAATAGGAGAGGAGAGTTATTAAATGGAGAGTTAGAGGTATTGGGAAGATGGAAGGAATATTTTGAGGAATTGTTAAATGTTGATGAAGATAGGGAAGCTGTGATTTCGTGTATAGGGCAAGGAGGAAAAACATCTTGTAGGAGTGAGGAAGAGCCAGTTGTGAGTGTGGGGGAAGTTCGTGAGGCAGTAGGTAAAATGAAAGGGGGTAAGGCAGCCCGGGATTGATGGGATAAAGATAGAAATGTTAAAAGCAGGTGGGGATATAGTTTTGGAGTGGTTGGTGCAATTATTTAATAAATGTATGGAAGAGGGTAAGGTACCTAGGGATTGGCAGAGAGCATGCATAGTTCCTTTGTATAAAGGCAAAGGGGATAAAAGAGAGTGCAAAAATTATAGGGGGATAAGTCTGTTGAGTGTACCTGGTAAAGTGTATGGTAGAGTTATAATTGAAAGAATTAAGAGTAAGACGGAGAATAGGATAGCAGATGAACAAGGAGGCTTTAGGAAAGGTAGGGGGTGTGTGGACCAGGTGTTTACAGTGAAACATATAAGTGAACAGTATTTAGATAAGGCTAAAGAGGTCTTTGTGGCATTTATGGATTTGGAAAAGGCGTATGACAGGGTGGATAGGGGGGCAATGTGGCAGATGTTGCAAGTGTATGGTGTAGGAGGTAGGTTACTGAAAGCAGTGAAGAGTTTTTACGAGGATAGTGAGGCTCAAGTTAGAGTATGTAGGAAAGAGGGAAATTTTTTCCCAGTAAAAGTAGGCCTTAGACAAGGATGTGTGATGTCACCGTGGTTGTTTAATATATTTTATAGATGGGGTTGTAAGAGAAGTAAATCGAGGGGTCTTGGCAAGAGGCGTGGAGTTAAAAGATAAAGAATCACACACAAAGTGGGAGTTGTCACAGCTGCTCTTTGCTGATGACACTGTGCTCTTGGGAGATTCTGAAGAGAAGTTGCAGAGATTGGTGGATGAATTTGGTAGGGTGTGCAAAAGAAGAAAATTAAAGGTGAATACAGGAAAGAGTAAGGTTATGAGGATAACAAAAAGATTAGGTGATGAAAGATTGAATATCAGATTGGAGGGAGAGAGTATGGAGGAGGTGAACGTAATTCAGATATTTGGGAGTGGACGTGTCAGCGGATGGGTCTATGAAAGATGAGGTGAATCATAGAATTGATGAGGGAAAAAGAGTGAGTGGTGCACTTAGGAGTCTGTGGAGACAAAGAACTTTGTCCTTGGAGGCAAAGAGGGGAATGTATGAGAGTATAGTTTTACCAACGCTCTTATATGGGTGTGAAGCGTGGGTGATGAATGTTGCAGCGAGGAGAAGGCTGGAGGCAGTGGAGATGTCATGTCTGAGGGCAATGTGTGGTGTGAATATAATGCAGAGAATTCGTTAGTTTGGAAGTTAGGAGGAGGTGCGGGATTACCAAAACTGTTGTCCAGAGGGCTGAGGAAGGGTTGTTGAGGTGGTTCGGACATGTAGAGAGAATGGAGCGAAACAGAATAACTTCAAGAGTGTATCAGTCTGTAGTGGAAGGAAGGCGGGTAGGGGTCGGCCTAGAAGGGTTGGAGGGAGGGGGTAAAGGAGGTTTTGTGTGCGAGGAGCTTTGACTTCCAGCAGGCATGCGTGAGCGTGTTTGATAGGAGTGAATGGAGACAAATGGTTTTAATACTTGACGTGCTGTTGGAGTGTGAGCAAAGTAACATTTATGAAGGGATTCAGGGAAACCGGCAGCCGGACTTGAGTCCTGGAGATGGGAAGTACAGTGCCTGCACTCTGAAGGAGGGGTGTTAATGTTGCAGTTTAAAAACTGTAGTGTAAAGCACCCTTCTGGCAAGACAGTGATGGAGTGAATGATGGTGAAAGTTTTTCTTTTTCGGGCCACCCTGCCTTGGTGGGAATCGGCCGGTGTGATAATAAAAAAAAAAAATAAGTTGCAGGAGGTAAATATTAGCGACACTAATTTGGTCTGATAATGAGGTATCCTTACAATGGATTCGTAATGGAAACAGTAAAATTGTGTACGTACAAAACAGTCACTGAAATTAATCAGATGCAAGAGAAGTATAATAGTTTTGGTCAGCATATGTTAACCTTTTATCATATACCTGGTGAGGAGAATCCAGCTGATTGTAAGTATCCACTTACAATTTTACAAGGAAGTATCCACTTACAATTTTACAGGGAAGTATCCACTTACAATTTTACAAGGAAGTATCCACTTATAATTTTACAGGGAAGTAACCACTTACAATTTTACAGGGAAGTATCCACTTACAATTTTACAAGGAAGTATCCACTTACAATTTTACAGGGAAGTATCCACTTACAATTTTACAAGGAAGTATCCACTTACAATTTTACAGGGAAGTGTCCACTTACAATTTTACAAGGAAGTATCCACTTACAGTTTTACAGGGGTATCTACTTACAATTTTACAAGGAAGTATCTACTTGCAATTTTACAGGTAAGTATCCACTTACAATTTACGGGGAAGTATTCACTTACAATTTTACAGGTAAGTATCCACTTACAATTTACGGGGAAGTATTCACTTACAATTTTACAGGGAAGTATCCACTTACAATTTTATAGGGGAAGTATCTACTTACAATTGATGTTGTTGGTGTGTAGTTGACAGTGAACTGTTGCAGGAGATTACTGGTAGAGAGACGACCGGGTGTTTGGTTAGTAAGAAACTTTTTTATTTTTATCAGTAGTGAGTTATTTACAGTATGAGTAAGAATGTTTAACTTTAGTATTTGCTGGTAAGAAATTCCGGCATTTTTTTTTTAAGGATAATTTTGGTACAGAATAAATCATAATCCATTGTTTGGCTTGTTTGGCGAAGGTAAAAAAAATTCCGTATTTTTATTATTTCCCTTTTGATTATGATTTATTTTACACATCTGGCAAAAGAAAATATTGCAGAGCTTCAAGTATATTGCCTGTACGTGATGATCAAGTTCACCTGTGGAACGTCCCAACTGGCTGAGCCCTCACCCCCCAGACGGGGTACTAGTATGGGTTCTATTTACACATGAATGTAAATTTTAAAATTTTGGATATGTATTATATGCAGTGACTGAGTACTGAGCATGACTGAGTTCTGTACATGACTGAGTATCTGTACAGTGAGAGTATCTTAGCGTGACTGGTATGAGTGAAAGGGCAGAATTAAGTAAATATAAAAATGATTTTGTACAGAATCAGAGTTTTTAATTTTTGTCTTTCATGTAGTCTACACGGCAATAATGCAAAAAAATGGTGCACAAAATTGGGTTTGTAATTAAAAGGGCCCAAGATATTATGAATGTTTAAGACCTTAACATACGTTTTTTTAACGTTTATAAACCTTAAACTCGAGTATTGTCTTGGAAATGCTCGGGAAAAAGTTGCCCCAAATTACACTTCAACTTCACTCGTTTTATTTAAATTAAAATTTTTCCTGTTTTAGTACAAGAAATGGACGTATTTGTACACAAGATGGAATTTTTTATTTTGAGTGGAAGAATGAAAAGATTTACTCCAGCCTCATGGAAACTGCAGTAACTCAATACCAGAAGTTAAATCTATCAGAAAACATATTTTCAAGTAATTGATCTAAACCATCGATTCCATTTTCCTGACATTGAATTCGCTCCTAAATACTCCTACTTACAGGTTGTTTCCTTTTATTAAGCATCTGCAGAAATATTTTGAATGGGAAAAAAATTTCACAATATGTTAATAAAACTGACAAATTGGGGGAGTTACGCAGCTAAATAACAACACGAACCCTTGCTATCCCAAGACCCCCAAGGTTGAAATTTTGAGCCGATCAAAGACTATTTTTCCAGTTTTCCACCCGATTTTAATGATTTCAAGTTTTACAGTCAAATTAAATTCACGACAAATTTTTCGACACACAAGGGAAAAACTTAATGGATACAACCTGGCTGCAGCTGCATCACATTAAATGTGAAGGCTTCCCGAAGAGGCAGACCAAAAAATTTAGCGTGATTAAAAAGGGGAGTAAAATTCATACAATTTTATTTATAAAAAACTCAAAAATTTTTTATACACTAGAATTCACTCGACGAAATTTGGAACACCTTTTTTCTTTTCAAAGTTTGAAGAGTTTATCAAAAACCCTTTTAAAAAACCAAGGTAAAGGGAAGGGGATTGAACTCGCGGGTTTGGAGTCTAAAACGTTAGGCCGGCATTAGTCACTGGGCCAGTGGTTACAATAAGATTCATCCAAAATAGGTATATTTTTAACCATAATTCTTTCACTTTCTTAAACCTAAAAATATAAAATCGAACAACCAGGGGAATCACACTCCTGCTAAGACCTACTTTTACTGGAAATAAACTCCCTCTCTCCACATATTTTAACCTGGCCTCACTATCCCGGAAAAACTTTCACTGTTTTTATAACCACCCCTTACCATTAAACCCGCAACTCGCCCCATTGCCCCCCTATCCCCCCCTTTTGTCATATGCCCTTTCAAAATCCTAAATACCATAAAACCCCTTTACCTTATCAAATACCGTCACCTATGTTTTTACTTTAAACACCGGTCCACCACCCCCTCCTTTCCTAAAGCCTCCTTTTCATTAAATATCCACCCCTTTTGCTTTCTTTAATTCTTTAAATAATAACTTTCTTACACTTTACCAGGTATACTTAACAGACTTATTCCCCTATAATTTTTGCACTCTCTTTTGTTCCCTTTGCCTTTATACAAAGGAACTATGCATGCGCTCTGCCAGTCCCTAGGTAACTTACCCTCTACCATACACTTATTAAATAATTGCACCAACCACTCCAAAACTATATCCCCACCTGCTTTTAACATTTCTGTCTTTATCCCATCAATCCCAGCTGTCTTACCCATTTTCATTCTACCCACTGCCTCACGAACTTCCCCCACACTCACAACTGGCTCTTCCTCAATCCTACAAGATGTTATTCCTCCTTGCCCTATACACAGAGAAATAGCAAGCATCGAACTTAAGCTAAAAGAATCCTTTAGGAGTCAGGAATCGCGGGAAGAACTAAAAGCCATAAATGAAATCGAAAGAAACCCAAAGTATTTCTTCTCCTATGCCAAATCAAAATCGAGAACAACGTCCAGTATTGGGCCCCTACTTAAACAAGATGGGTCCTACACAGATGACAACAAAGAAATGAGTGAGCTACTCAAGTCCCAATATGACTCAGTTTTTAGCAAGCCGCTAACCAGACTGAGAGTCGAAGATCAAAATGAATTTTTTATGAGAGAGCCACAAAATTTGATTAACACAAGCCTATCCGATGTTATCCTGACGCCAAATGACTTCGAACAGGCGATAAATGACATGCCCATGCACTCTGCCCCAGGGCAGACTCATGGAACTCTGTGTTCATCAAGAACTGCAAGAAGCCCCTATCACGGGGCCTTTTCCATCCTATGGAGAGGGAGCATGGACACGGGGTCGTCCCACAGTTACTAAAAACAACAGACATAGCCCCACTCCACAAAGGGGCAGTAAAGCAACAGCAAAGAACTACAGACCAATAGCACTAACATCCCATATCATAAAAATCTTTGAAAGGGTCCTAAGAAGCAAGATCACCACGCATCTAGAAACCCATCAGTTACACAACCAGGGCAACATGGGTTTAGAACAGGTCGCTCCTGTCTGTCTCAACTATTGGACCACTACGACAAGGTCCTAAATGCACTAGAAGACAAAAAATGCAGATGTAATATATACAGACTTTGCAAAGCCTTCGACAAGTGTGACCATGGCGTAATAGCGCACAAAATGCGTGCTAAAGGAATAACAGGAAAAGTCGGTCGATGGATCTATAATTTCCCCCATAACAGAACACAGAGAGTAGTCGTCAACAGAGTAAAGCCCGAGGCAGCTACGGTGAAAAGCTCTGTTCCACAAGGCACAGTACTCGCTCCCATCTTGTTCCTCATCCTTATATCCGACATAGACAAGGATGTCAGCCACTGCACCGTGTCTTCCTTTGCAGATGAACACCCGAATCTGCATGACAGTGTCTTCCATTGCAGACACTGCAAAGCCCAGGCAGACATCAACCAAATCTTTCAGTGGCTGCAGAAAACAATATGAAGTTCAACGATGAGAAATTTCAATTACTCAGATATGGTAAACATGAGGAAATTAAATCTTCATCAGAGAAACAAAACAAATTCAGGCCCACAAAATAGAGCGAAACACCAACGTCAAAGACCGGGTAGTGATCATGTGGGAGGATCTCACCTTCAAGGACCATAACATTGTATCAATCGCATCTGCTAGAAAAATGACAGGATGGATAATGAGAACCTTCAAAACTAGGGAGGCCAAGCCCATGATGACACTCTTCAGGTCACTGTTCTATCTAGGCTGGAATATTGCTGCACACTAACAGCACTTTCAAGGCAGGTGAAATTGCCGACCTAGAAAATGTACAGAGAACTTTCACGGCGCGCATAACGGAGATAAAAACCTCAATTATTGGGAGCGCTTGAGGTTCCTAAACCTGTATTCCCTGGAACGCAGGAGGGAGAGATACATGATTATATACACCTGGAAAATCCTAGAGGGACTAGTACCGAACTTGCACACGAAAATCACCCACTACGAAAGCAAAAGACTTGGCAGACGATGCACCATCCCCCCAATGAAAAGCAGGGGTGTCACTAGCACGTTAAGAGACCATACAAAAAGTGTCAGGGGCCCGAGACTGTTCAACTGCCTCCCAGCACACATAAGGGGGATTACCAACAGACCCCTGGCAGTCTTCAAGCTGGCACTGGACAAGCACCTAAAGTCAGTTTCCGGATCAGCCGGGCTGTGGCTCGTATGTTGGTTTGCGTGCAGCCAGCAGCAACAGCCTGGTTGATCAGGCTCTGATCCACCAGGAGGCCTGGTCTCAGACCGGGCCGCGGGGGCGTTGACCCCCGGAACTCTCTCCAGGTAAACTCCAGGTAAACACAAAATCACAGCTTTCCTATCTTCATCAACATTTAACAATTCCTCAAAATATTCCCTCCATCTTCCCAATACCTCTAACTCCCCCTTTTTAATAACGCTCCTCTCCTATTTTTAACTATCAAATCCATTTGTTCCCTAGGCTTCTCACTCCAAAACTTTTTCTTATTTTCAACAAAATTTGTTGATAACATCTCCCCCACTCTCTCATTTCCTCTCTTTTTACATTGCTTCACCACTCTCTTAACCTCTCTTTCTATATTCTCTTCCCTCCTTACATCACTTCTACTTTGTAAAATCCTCTCATATGCTAACTTTTTCTCCCTTACTACTCTCTTTACATCATCATTCCACCAACCGCTCTTCTTCCCTCCTGCACCCACTTTCCTGTAACCACAAACTTCTGCTGAACACTCTAACACTGCATTTTTAAACCTACCCCATACATCTTCGACCCAATTTCCAATACTCTCACTAGCCCATCTATCCTCCAATAGCTGTTTATATCATACCCTAACTGCTCCCTCTTTTAGTTTATAAACCTTCACCTCTCTCTTACTTGATGCTTCTATTTTCTTTGTATCCCATCTACCTTTTACTCTTACCGCAGCTAGAACTAAAAAGTTATCTGATACATCTGTGGCCCCTCTATAAACATGTGCATCCTGAAATCTACTCAACAGTCTTTTATCTACCAATACGTAGTCCAACAAACTACTGTCATTTCGCCCTACATCATATCTTGTATAGTTATTTATTCTCTTTTTTTTTTAAAATACATATTACCTATAACTAAACCCCTTTCAATACAAAGTTCAATCAAAGGGCTCCCATTATCATTTACACCTGGCACCCCAAACTTACCTACCTCAAACCAAACCACGGGCGGGATTTGAACCCGCGGTCAGAGAGTCTCGAAACTCCAGACCGTCGCGTTAGCCACTGGACCAGCTAGCCACAATAAGATTCGTCCAACTAGGTATATTTCTACACCATAGGAAGGTTAGCATAGGCACCACTGTGACCACTGTAAGATTAAAACAACATAAATATAGCATTAGAACTGGACAAGATTCCAATGCTCTATTTATTCATGTAAGAGATTTTAACCATCCAATTGATTTTCAGAAAGTTGAGAAAGTAGTATCAAGCAAGTCCATGGTCGACAGGAATATAATTGAATCTTGTTTCATAAAAAGCAGTTTTGACAATAATATGAATATTTCCTTTGGTTTATATAAATTAGATCTATTATAATTAATAGAATTTGGGAAGAATTTAATAATACACTGGACAAATAAATAGCTTGGGGGTGAGTTGTGCAAGGACCTACCAAGTTGGCTCGCTGCGCGTTTACGTGTTTAACCGTTGTGGGATCTGATAGTGAGGTGCTGGCCGGACCCCTTATATAGCTTCTTGGATGCTTCACTTTCATAGTTTCCTTGATAATGTGAGTAGTACGAATAGCGCTTGGAATTTCTCTTTCTTTCAGAGTGGTTTTTTGCATATTTTGAAATCAACCTGTTACTGTGAATCTTATTGCATATATAATATATATATATATATATATATATATATATATATATTATATATTATATATATATATATATTATATAATATATATATATATATATATATATTATATATATTATATATAATAATATATATATACTACTCCTATATTTTATATTACATGTTAACTTTAATAATAGACAGAATACATTGACAGAAAACACAAACATAAATATATTGGTACAAAATATCAGAGGTTATGAATCTCCTCCAGCTCCTCTGAAGCCAGACCCGAGCCCAGTATGCAGCAAGCGTTTTCCCTCTGGATGGCCACACTGAGATGCTGGAACATGAAAGTGGCTGCCCTTAGGTCCCTGGTGGTGTCAACGACTCTGGAACCCAGTTCTTTGAGGAAACGTGTGGCATGTTTTCCCCATGATCCCAAGGTCTCTGATCCCACTGGGACAAACTAATACTGTTGGCTGATGTCCCTGTACTTGCCGATCATGTACTCCTCCCTGTGATCAGCAGCTCCTCCCTGTCGCCCGACACTGTGATGGATGTAGGTGTCAGCCAGTGTGGACACACAGGTATATTCCCATGTTAAGAGCGTGTCATTCTTCCAAGGATAGATGGTGATCCCATCGGGGTGGTTTGCTGGGTTGTGAGTATTGAAGGCTGCTAGTGATCGGGGCTCTCTCTCGGATGGCCATCCAGCTGTTGCAAGGGTTCTCTTTATGATGTTGTTGACCTCATTGTGTTCTTGCATGCCAGTCCTTGGTTTTGGAGTAGTTACGACCATATAGACCATGTTGGTCGGCTTGTGCATCGCCGCAAATACACGTATATTCCTTGTGAACTAGGGCAGCAAGGCGCAGAGCCACTGTTATATGGAGGGTCTTAAGGTCCAGGCGCATTCCCATTACTGAAATGGGAACTGCTTGGAGGAGGTCCTTGGAGTGAGGTGCACTCACAGCTTGGAGATGGGCAGTCTCCCTGTCTGATGTTACAGCCCTAAGCATGTTGGCAAGTACCTTTTCAGCTATGAGGACCATCCCATATTGACTTTTTGTAGGCCATTTCTCCGCTAGATTTTGGAAGTGGGAGCCCCGGTAGGTGTCATACAACAGCTGGGAACGAGGCAATCAGATCCGATCCAAGTAAAGGGGGAGTGTTTTTATTAATATTATAATTATTATTAATACATTAACCGAGAAGCATTAATCCTGTGACAGGTCAAATGAGCTTAACTTATCCAAATGATTACAGTAATAATAATAATAATAATAATAATAATAATAATAATAATAATAGTAATAATAATAATAATAATAATAATAATAATAATAATAATAATAATAATAATAAAAAATAACAATAATAATAATAATAATAAATAATAATAATAATAATAATAATAATAATAAATAATAAAAATAATAATAATAATAATAATAACACAATAATAATAATAATAATAATAATAATAATAATAAAAAATAATAGTAATAATAATAGTAATAATAATAATAATAATAATTTAAAAATAATAATAATAATATAATAATAATAAAAAATAATAATAATAGTAATAATAATAATAATAATAATAATAATAATAGTAATAGTAATAATAATAATAATAATAATAATAATAATAATAATAATAACAATAATAATAATATAATAATAATAATAATAATAATAATAATGATAATAATAACAATAAATTATTTACTTTCCCCGTCAAGTCCATGTTTGACGAGACTTTCAATGTTACAGTGCCACCTCCCTTTAAGGGCAAAAAATAATAATAATAATAATAATAATAATAATAATAATAATAATAATAATAATAATAATTATTATTATTATTATTATAATAATAATAATAACAATCATAATAATAATAATAATAATAATAATAATAATAATAATAATAATAATAATAATAATGTTTGAGGAGACTTTCAATGTTACAGTGCCACCTCCCTTTAAGGGCCAAAAATAATAATACAAAATTAAATTAAAAATTCGACTTTCTCGGATAAATACATAATCCATCACTGAATTTGTGGGTAATTAAAAGGTGTGTTAGCACAACATCTATTGAAGGTCTCTTGAGACGAGGAATTAGAGCCACTCTCTCTTTCTCACTTAGATAATAATTGACCATTCCCCAAGTGTTGTATGATCTCCTCGGATTTAATGAGTACTAATGATTAGAAGGAAGAGGAAGGATGGAAGGAAGGAAGGATGGATGGAAGGAAGGAAGGAAGGAAGGAAGGAAGGAAAGAAGGAAGGAAGGAAGGATGGAAGGAAGGAAGGATGGATGGAAGGAAGGAAGGAAGGAAGGAAGGAAGGAAGGATGGAAGGAAGGAAGGAAGGAAGGAAGGATGGATGGAAGGAAGGAAGGAAGGAAGGAAGGAAGGAAGGAAGGAAGGAAGGAAGGAAGGAAGGATGGAAGGAAGGAAGGAAGGATGGAAGGAAGGAAGGAAGGAAGGAAGGATGGATGGAAGGAAGGAAGGAAGGAAGGAAGGATGGATGGAAGGAAGGAAGGAAGGAAGGGAAGGAAGGAAGGAAGGAAGGAAAGAAAGAAGAAGATGATTAAGAGGAAGACAGGATATCCCCATAAAGTCAGTGTTCTTCTGGTTCATAATGTCAGTGTTCTTCTGGTTCATAATGTCAGTGTTCTTCTGGTTCATAAAGTCAGTGTTCTTCTGGTTCATAAAGTCAGTGTTCTTCTGGTTCATAAAGTCAGTGTTCTTCTGGTTCATAATGTCAGTGTTCTGCTGGTTCATAATGTCAGTGTTCTGCTGGTTCATAATGTCAGTGTTCTTCTGGTTCATAATGTCAGTGTTCTTCTGGTTCATAAAGTCAGTGTTCTTCTGGTTCATAAAGTCAGTGTTCTTCTGGTTCATAATGTCAGTGTTCTTCTGGTTCATAAAGTCAGTGTTCTTCTGGTTCATAAAGTCAGTGTTCTTCTGGTTCATAAAGTCAGTGTTCTTCTGGTTCATAAAGTGAGTGTTCTTCTGGTTCATAATGTCAGTGTTCTTCTGGTTCATAAAGTCAGTGTTCTTCTGGTTCATAAAGTGAGTGTTCTTCTGGTTCATAATGTCAGTGTTCTTCTGGTTCATAATGTCAGTGTTCTTCTGGTTCATAAAGTTAGTGTTCTTCTGGTTCATAAAGTGAGTGTTCTTCTGGTTCATAATGTCAGTGTTCTTCTGGTTCATAATGTCAGTGTTCTTCTGGTTCATAAAGTCAGTGTTCTTCTGGTTCATAAAGTCAGTGTTCTTCTGGTTCATAAAGTGAGTGTTCTTCTGGTTCATAATGTCAGTGTTCTTCTGGTTCATAAAGTTAGTGTTCTTCTGGTTCATAAAGTGAGTGTTCTTCTGGTTCATAATGTCAGTGTTCTTCTGGTTCATAAAGTCAGTGTTCTTCTGGTTCTTAAAGTCAGTGTTCTTCTGGTTCATAAAGTCAGTGTTCTTCTGGTTCATAAAGTCAGTGTTCTTCTGGTTCATAAAGTCAGTGTTCTTCTGGTTCATAATGTCAGTGTTCTTCTGGTTCATGAAGTCAGTGTTCTTCTGGTTCATAAAGTGAGTGTTCTTCTGGTTCATAAAGTGTTCTTCTGGTTCATAAGCGGTCATCTGTGAGGATGTCTGGATGATCCTGAGGGATGATACTGGCTGATTGGTCCATGACTCCACAATGGCGCCTCAGCAACAAGTTACGGTCCCGACACAACCTGGCCATCAACACCAGGTATACCGCGGGGTTCAACGCCGCGTTCAGAAATACCAGGGAGTTGATAGCAGCGAGCGTTCCCCACGGTACTAGGGTGTGTCCAACGAACATAAACACCTGGGTTACAATGAATGGCATCTGGCACACTGTGAAGGTGAGCGTGAAGCTCATAAGAACCCGCTGGGTTGCAATACCCTCTCTGCTAGGCTGCATCTGCTGCTCTAGCGATGAACCCGGCATGCCCATCAGGGAGATCATTACCCAGTTGACGATCAGAGTTCCCAAGCAAGAAGATATAGTAAGAAACTGTAGAACCTCTATCAAATTCATTTGGAAAAGAAACATACAGTGAATTGTGGTATCATGTACAAATTTTAGTGTGCCAAAGATAACAGTAAATGGAACAGCGAGGATGATAGCCATGAGCCAGATTACTGCAATCAGGATTCTCATCATCCTGCTGCGATAGGTGTTGTTCTCGCCCCCTGTGAGCGTTACGGCCCACCAGGAGTCTACGCCCATCACCAGGAGGAAAGCGTTGCTAGCATAAGCACATACGTGTATTTGCGCCATAATTAATCTGCACATAACGTCTCCGAAGATCCATTTCCGCAAGCCTATTTGCACCAATAATGTTGGAACTGTAAGAAGGAAGAGGAGATCAGCCACACATCTGTTGAGTATATACACACTGGTGACGCGATGATTGGTGGGAGATCTCAGTAGCCAGATGACGTAGGAGTTGGTCATCACCCCGACTATAATAATCACTGTCGTGATGGAAGAAGTGACGTCAAAATTGGCAGTGGGAGCCTCCTCACTCTCCAAGTCAGTGGTATTGACTAAGACATCAAACTCTCCGATGTCATCCATATTTTGAAGTCTCGTTAGTTTGTCCCTGCCGTCAACCCGTCAAGGCTGGAGAGATGTCTCGCTGACGATGACTTCAGATAAGTCCAATATATAGGTTACATCAGTGTCTACCACAGTTATGAGTTAATAATGGTCTAGGATGGACCAAAACGTCTTGTAGAGTTTCCTCTGGAATATCTGTGTTATTTTGAATTGTCTTCTGTCTTCTATCTGCAAAAAAATTTACTCACGTAAAAGGAATCCTTATGAATTTAATAAAAATAATATGGGGCCAAAGAGTACTCAAATGACGGAGATTACAAAGAATGAACTATTTACAAATTATATTAAAATATTACACTGAAGCATATTGAGTGCTACAGAAGCACTATTTCGTACACAGGTATAGATATGGCCTGCACACCTGGCTGTTATGCGATAACCGCTGATGAACTGGCCTGCACACATGGCCATAATGTAATAACCGCTGATGGACAAGCATAAAGACAAAAGAAAATAAATTAATATTTTTCCCTCACCAAAAATAAGCTGGTATTTACAACATACATTACCTTGAGTTTACCCGAAGAAGCTTTCGGAGGTCAACGCCCCCACGGCTTGGTCTGAGACCAGGACCAAGTATAGTATTTAAAATTAAGAACAATGAGGTAAATGCAAGCACAAGGCAAGGTCATAAATGTGGCGACCAGCAGGGAAAGCAAGTCGGCCCAAGTTGTTTCACTAGTGTACCACATCGTTTCACAGCTGTGGTTGGCTTCCTTGTGATTGGCTGGTTAAACCAAGGTCCTGATAAAACGACGGGGCTCCTGATCGTTAAAACATTAGCACCTGGTTAGCTGGTCAGGAGGAATTTCAGTCTATGTGTGTGGCATACCGAATAAAATGTAACAATCATTTGATGCCACACCAACACCCCAGAAGGGCTCCAATAACCAGGACTAGACATCCCTCACGGGCAGTGATGACGGTGCAGCGGAGATGTCCAGTGATGGCGAGGAGGATGATGGCACAGCAGTGATGTTCAGTGACAGTGAGGATGATGGTGGTGCAGCAGTGATGCCCAGTGATGGTAAGGATGATGGTGAAGCAGCAGCGATGTTCAGTGATAATGAGGATGAAGGTGGTGTAGCAGTGATGTCAAGTGACGGTGAGACGGATGGTGGTTTAGCTGTGATGTCCAGTGATGGTGTTGAGGATGGTGTTGATGATGGGTGTGCAGCAGTCATGTCTAGTGGTTGTGAGGATGATAGTGGGGCAGCAGTCATGTCTAGTGGTGGTGAGGATGATGGTGGGGCAGCAGTCATGTCTAGTGGTGGTGAGGATGATGGTGGGGCAGCAGTCATGTCTAGTGGTGGTGAGGATGATAGTGGTGCAGCAGTCATGTCTAGTGGTGGTGAGGATGATGGTGGGGAAGCAGTCATGTCTAGTGGTGGTGAGGATGATGGTGGGGCAGCAGTCATGTCTAGTGGTAGTGAGGATGATGGTGGGGCAGCAGTCATGTCTAGTGGTGGTGAGGATGATGGTGGGGCAGCAGTCATGTCTAGTGCGATGATTGGTTATAGTGGGATGGTACCACTATGACCCCGCCTCCTCTTGCTTCGCCTCACCTGACTACAGTATATAAGCTACTGTTACGGCCCTGTGCTGTACTTTCTACAAGATTGATGGACTGAACACATCGACTCCAGGCTGAGGGACTGATTACTTCAAACTCTTCATCTCTTTATACCTTCCAGCTTTGTATAAGACTGATGAAGCCAATGTGCTGCGAAACGTTTCTCCAATAAAGATTCCCATATGTTGCATAAGCGTCTCAATTCTTCAGCCATGTCTAGTGGTGGTGAGGATGATGATGGTGAAGCAGTGATGTCTAGTGGTGGTGAGGACGATGGCGGTGAAGCAGTGATGTCTAGTGGTGGTGGAGGATGATGATGGTGAAGCAGTGATGTCTAGTGGTGGTGAGGATGATGATGGTGAAGCAGTGATGTCTAGTGGTGGTGAGGATGATGATGGTGAAGCAGTGATGCCTAGAGATGGCGAGAAGGACGCTGGTGCAACAGCGATGTCTAGTGGTTGTGAGGAGGATGGTGGAGCAGCAATGATTTCTACACTGGTGGTGGGAAGAACAGTGTCTGTACCGGGGGTGGGAAGAAGAGTGTCTGTACTGGAGGTGGGAAGAACAGTGTCTGTACTGGGGGTGGGAAGAAGAGTGTCTGTACTGGAGGTGGGAAGAACAGTGTCTGTACTGGGGGTGGGAAGAACGGTGGCTGCACTGGTGGTGGGAAGAAATGTGTCTGTACTGGGGGTGGGAAGAACAGTGCCAAGAGTGGAGGTGGGAAGAACAGTGTCTGCACTGGAGGTGGGAAGAACAATGTCTGCACTGGAGACTGGAAGAACAGTGTCTGTACTGGAGGTGGAAAGAAATGAGTCGGCACAGGGGTGGGAAGAACAGTGTATCCACTGGTGGTGGGAAGAACAGTGCCAAGGGTGGGAAGAACAGTGTCTGCACTTGGGTGGGAAGAGCTGCGTCTGCATTGGAAGTGGGAAGAACAGTGTCTGCACTGGGGGTTGGAAGAACAGTGTCTGCACTGGGGTGAGAAGAACAGAGTCTGCACTAGAGGTGGGAAGAACAGTGTCTGTACTGTAGCTTGGAAGAGCAGGTTCAGCACTGGAGGTGGGAAGAGCAGTGTCTACAATGGAGGTATGAAGAACAGTACATACACTGGAGGTGAGAAGAACAGTGTCTGCATTGGAGGTGGGAAGAACAGTGTCTGTACTGGAGGTTGGAAGAAGAGGGTCTGCACTGTAGGTGGGATGAACAGTGTCTGCACTGGAGGTGGGAAGAAAAGTGACTGCACTGGGGGTGACAAAACCAGTGTCTGCACTAGCGTGGGAAGAACAGTGTCTGCTCTTGGGGTGGGAAGAACAGTGTGTGCACAGGGGTGGAAAGAACAGTGTCTGCACCTGGGGTGGGAAGAACAGTGTCTGCTCTTGGGGTGGGAAGAACAGTGTGTGCACAGGGGTGGAAAGAACAGTGTCTGCACCTGGGGTGGGAAGAACAGTGTCTGCATTGTGGGTAGGAAGAACAGTGTCTGCACTGGGGTGGGAAGAACAGTGTCTGCAATGGGGTGGGATGAACAGTGTCTGCACTGGGGCGGGAAGAACTGCGTCTGCACTGGGGTAGGAAAAACAGTGTCTGCACTGGGGTGGGAAGAACTGTGTCTGCAATGGAGGTGGAAAGAACAGTGTCTGCATTGGGGTAGGAAAAACAGTGTCTGCAATGGGATGGGAAGAAAAGAGTCTGTACTGGTGGTGGGATGAACAGTTTCTGCAATAGGGTGGGAAGAACTGTGTTTGCACTGGGGTAGGAAAAACAGTGTCTGCACTTGGGTGGGAAGAACTCTGTCAGCACTGGAGGTGGGAAGAACAGTGTCTGCACTGGGGTAGGAAAAACAGTGTCTGCAATGGGGTGGGAAGAACTGTGTCTGCACTGGGGTGGAAGAAGAACAGTGTCTGCAATGGGGTGGGAAGAAAAAAGTCTGTACTGGAGGTGGGAAGAACAGTGTCTGTACTGGAGGTGGGAAGAACAGTGTCTGCACTTAGGGTTGGAAGAATAGTGTCTGCACTTGAAGTGGGAAGAACAGTGTCTGCAATGGGGTTGGATGAACAGTGTCTGCACTGGGGTGGGAAGAACTGTGTCTGCACTGGGGTAGGAAAAACAGTGCCTGCACTGGGGTGGGAAGAACTGTGTCTGCACTGGAGGTGGGAAGAACAGTGTCTGCACTGGGGTAGGAAAAAACAGTGTCTGCACTGGGGTGGGAAGAAGTGTGTCTGCACTGGGGTGGGAAGAACAGTGTCTGCAATGGGGTGGGGATAAAAGAGCCTGCACTCGAGGTGGGAAGAACAGTGTCTGCACTGTGGGGGGAAGAGCTGTGTCTGCACTGGGGTAGGAAAAACAGTGTCTGCACTGGGGTGGGAAGAACTGTGTCTGCACTGGAGGTGGGAAGAACAGTGTCTGCACGGGGGTGGGAAAAAAATTGGGTGCACTGGGGGGGGAAGAAACATGTCGGGCATTTAGGGTTGGAAAACATTTCCCCTGCCCCTGGGGGGGGGAAAAAGCACGGGCCTCCAGTCAAGATGGGAAGAACTTTGCCCCTTGCACTGAGGTGGGAAAAAAACTGGCTGCATTTGGGGAGGAACAGGGGTCCGAAATTGGAATTGGAAAACCCGTGTCTGCACGGGGGTTGGGACGAATATTTCCAAAATTTGGAGGTAAAGAAAACAGTGCCGCATTTGGAGGGGGACGAACATTGTCTGAACTGGGGGTTTGGAGGGAACAGGTCTCCCACAGGGGGGGGGATAAACAGGGGGGTTTGTATTGGGTGTAAAAACGTGTCTGCTTTGGGGGGTAGGAAGAACTTTGTCTGCACTGGGGTTTGGAAGAACAGGTCTGCACGGGAGGGGGAAAGAACTTTTCTGCACTGGAGGTGGGAAGGACATTGTCTGCACTGGGGGGGGAAGGACAGTGCCCGCACTGGGGGTGGGAAAAACTTTGGGTCTTCATCTAGAGTGGAAGAAAAAGGTCTGGGCCAAGAGGTTCTGCTTGATGCGGTTTGCAGAAAGCCAGCAAAAAGGCTGCTTCTCAACTTGCCCCCCCCTTTGGGCCTACCCAAAAACCCCAGTGAGGGCCCAAATTTTCCCAATACTGTGCAAAACACCCAAGGAACCAATATGACAAAAAAAATTTACGGTGGGCCCAAGGAAATGGACTAAATAAAAAAGGGGGACCGGGCATTCAAGTACCAGACCCCCCCTCCCAGACGTGAACCAAACCAGAGATTTTTTTCCCCCAAAAATTGAAAAACGACCCCATATCACGGCACCATGTTTAAGGGGAAAACAATATGGCAGAAAACCGGGATCAACAAAACCCCAAAGGGAAATTTAACAGGCTGTGGGACTTTTTTCCTCATCCCCAAACGGGGGAAAGAATTGACATTTAAATGGCTAAACCGGGCATCCAAACACCACCTACTGCCAGACGTAAAACCCAAGCGAAGTGAAATTCTCATTTTTAACAACGTTCATTCTTTTGGGCAGTAGCATCATATCTGTACCACCACCCATATCACCTTTTACCAATGCTAACGAGAGGGAAACACAGGAGACATCGTCAAATAAACAAAACAAAACCCCAAAAGGTTTTAAAGGAGGGTTTACCCCCTTTCAGTCCCATCGGGGAAAGAATAAATATTAAAAACCCTCAAGTAGCGGGACCTATATTCACTGACCAGTGTACAATGAAGAACTTACAAAAAGCGAAAAATTTAACCTATTAACTCAAGAAAGTCGGTTGTGGGTGGCTTTTTCCCTTCCCTCAGTTTTTTAAAAAAGGGCGGGAGCCCCAAAAGACCGGGTCGGGCAGTCAACAACACGACAAAGTCCCCGATAAATGGAATTGGGGGGGTTTTGGAAGGATAAAACCATTGTTTAAAACCCTTTTCCGGCACCAGAAAAAAAAGGGAAATTTAGAATTTTAATAGGTGAACCCCTGGTTGAATGGGGGTGGGAAGGGGAGTTTGAAATAAGGGGTTAACTGAAAGGGTGTGTGAAGTTGGGGGAAAAAATTTAACCCAAGTAAAAAGGGTTTTGAAGAAAAAAATTTTTACTATTTAATTAAAAGGGATTGCTAAAGCAGATCGAGTGTACAAGGTGACTGGAAAGAGAAATAAATATTAGTGAAATTTTGATTAAAAGAGCGAAGAGTGAAAAGGGCGGGCTTGGGGGGGGGTACGGGCCCTCCCATAAATTTTTAATTTAAATTTTCTTCTTAAATTCCCCAGGGAAGAAAGAAATCAGTCATGGGGGCTGGAAAGGTAAAATGGAGAAAACAGCGCCCGGGAAAAAAAAAAGCCCAACAGTTCCCACCCTTTCCCAAAAAAAAGAAAATTTTCACAATCGCCAAAAGGGTATGGAAAACACCGCTTTCCCCAAATTTAATTCCAACCCTAAAACCGTTGTGCAGGGGGCCAAAACAGACAGATAAATGACGGTGAAAAATCCCGGTCTAGTAGCTAGGAATAAAACCCTTTTAACCCCATAGGGGAAAATGCATCCAAAAGTCAATGTGAACAAAACACCATTATTATCTCAAAAAACCTACCAAACAGATGCATACACGTACGCAGGGAAAAACAAAAAGGGCCCCCTTTATGTAAAATGTGAAAGGGGTTGGGTGCAGGATGATTATGTACAATTATAGCAACGGTGCCAGAATTCATTTTGGGTTTTGTAAAAAATTGCCCCTTTTAGCAGGGGATGACATTGTTTTTCCCAAAATTTAATACAAATGACCCATTGCCATATTTTGATGATTATGATTGTTTTATAAAAAACGGGCCCTTCACTTTTTTCCCATGTCAACGCAAGACCCACTTTTTTCCCTAATTGGCAGAGATTAGGATTCAAGCTAAAAAAATTTAGGCGGCAGTTAAAAACCTCTCGAACCCCCGGTTTGGGTAAACGGGGGACTGACGACAGGTAAAAATAAAAGGGTTCCCAATTTTTAAACGCTTAGATGGGAAACAAAAAAGAGTTGGAGTATGTGCCAAAATTTAGAAATGACTTAGTTCAACAACCCAAGACCTAAATTTAAATAAAAATTAAACGGGAAAATTCCAAAGGTTTGAAGTGCTCCCTTCCCCCAAGCCCCAAACCCATTTTAAAGTAGGGCGGGGGGGGGGGGGGGGCCCCCCCCTCCTACCCAGGACCATTCTTAGAAGATTTTTCCCCAGAGTCTTGCCCGGGCCCTTGAAAACAAATGCGAAAAAAATAATACGGGGCACTTCAGTTTTCTGTTTTCAGCACCCAAATAACCGGCTATGAAAAAAGGTATAAGAAAATTCTAGGAAAAAAATAGTTACACTCAACTAATTAACACCCCCACAGGTCCTTAGGAAAAAATTTCAACATTTACTGCACCGGGAAAAATCACTGGGGATGGGATAGGGCCTACACAGGACAAAAAAAATGGGGTCAACTAGAAATTTACAGTAAAGAAACACGGAAAATGGGCCCCAAAAAAATTGGACGGGCAGAGATAAAAATTTTTGCTCACGTAAACGAAGCCCCGGGAAAAATTCAAAACATTTTTCTCTACCATCCTTATAATATTGCACCGTTAAAGAGGTTAGGATTAAACAAGAACTGAACCCTGGGTAAATACTGAAAATTAAAATAATATGAAAATTTAGAGCCACTGCTAAAAAAATTTTAAAACCAAAAAAAAACAGGGTATTGCAGCACTAAAAGAAATTTCCCAAAAAGGGGGAGGAACAGAGACCGAACCCTTAAAAAAAGGAGCAAAGGCCAAAACCCAATTTCCCTGGCAACAAATAAAAAAGTTTTGGGGATAAACCATAAAAACCCTAATAGGTCCCAACATGAAAATCACTATCGATAATGGGATGCCACGAAACATCTAAGGGGGCAAAAAATTTCGTTAATTTTTCCCACTACAAAATCGTTGCATCAAAAACAGTAAGTAAACTACCACTCAAAAAAATACCTTTAACAAACCCCATAAGTTTCAAACATACTATACCAAAAAAAGGGGGGGCCCCCGGAAAATTTTTCAACTAGTAAGTGTAAACTCATGACTTCATTCAAAAATAATAAGCAGGTTAAACCCAACAAAGCACTGGCCCCCAAAACATCCCCCTCTAAATTCCTAAAAGGGGAAGGGGCTTCTGAACTGTCAACCCTAATCTCACGTAATAAATTTATCAATCACAACTAATACCGTACCGGAAAAGGTTCAAGGAGGCCAAAATCACTCCCCAAACTTCAAGAAAAATAGTAGGTCTTTATGGGCAGCAACCAAACCTGGGTTTGTATACCAGATAATTTTTCCCAAAATTTTAGAGGGGCGGTTTTTTCTCAAATAGTTTTGTACCTTTTAAAGACAACAACCTTCTCCAAGCTTTCAATCGGGCTTTAGAAAATCCCCACCAACCAACACCTCCCTTATTTAAACTGAAAGTTTACCCGAGAACTGAAATGTAAAGGGGAACCTCATAGGGATGGTTTAAACCCTTTAAACCCGCAAAAAAGGCCTTTGATACGGGCAACCACAATATAATAAGTAAGAAACTTCAGGGTATCCCTATAGGGGTTTCCCGTAACTGGTTTAAATCCTACCTTAGCAACAGGAGACAAAAAAATCAAAACCAAAACGGAAATTTTTGAAAACCCTGCCGAAACAAGTGGGGGTTCCCCAAGGGAGTATTTTTGGGGCCCTTAATTTTTCTTATGTTATGTCAATGACAAGCCTATCATGTCAAGTGCAAACTCCCCTGTTTTGCAATTTACAGTGCCCCTTTTTGGTCAGGTAAAAAACCCACAAGAAATAGCTAAGTTTTAAAAACTTTAACGGGAGTCCCGCACAAATGGTTAGTAGACAACAAACTATCATTAAAACCTAGGGGAAAAAGGGAAACCATTCTCTTTGGGACAAAAATAAACTAGAAGGTAAATAATTTTAAAGTTTAATGTAATGGGGGGCCCATCACTTTTGGTTTCCCTTTATAAAAAATCTGGGGAAACCCCTTTGAACCCCTGCATGCAGAGAAAATTTATAGGGGAAAAAGTGTAGTAAAGAAAGCGAATGCCAGACTGAAGTTCCTCGCAGGGCCCCATTCTAGCCCCTTTTTCAATCATATGGATTACCTTGCTCTTCATGGGTTTTTTGCCTTTACCAAAAAAACTGAAAGATAGACTTTCAAACACCCGAACAAAAACGTAAGAATTTATCCTGGGGCTGGGGGCCAAGAAACATGTAGGCCAAATGAATTAAAACAGTTTGGATATGCCCGAATGTATTTAAGACAGAGTAAAAAAACTGAAGCTAAAACTATTTATAAAATTGCTCACAAACATGTCCAGAAAATCTTGCTGTCAAATTTTGGGCAAGGTTTGGGAAACCCAAAACAAACATAGTACTAGGGGGGGAGAGCACAAATTTTTAGTACCCACAGTCCCTTTTGGGCCCGGGTTCAAAACCCCTTTTTTGTACAGCAAAAAAAGGAAAAGGAACCGCTGCCCGCACAGTCAAAAGCCCGTCAAAGCATAAAACCCTTCAAAAAAGATGCCAAAAGGTGTCTTTACGAATGTAGCTACAGAAAGGGAGGGGGAATATTTTCCATTTTTGCGAAACTACGTTTAAAATTTTTCCTTATTCTTAGTAAGAAAACCCCCGTATTGTAGATATCTTAAGAAACCCCCGTGTTTTAATAGTCTTTTTTTTTATGAAAAATAAGATTCCCTCTTCATTAAAAAAAAAAAAAAAAATAATTTAAAAACATTTTTTAAAATTAAAAATAATAAGTTAAAAGGACCCCCAAAGGAAAAAAGTCACACTGTCTGACCCTTTTTTTGGGAAAACCCAGGTTCTCTACACATATGCGCTACGTATGTTTAAATTCCCATGTAAATGTATTTTTGGGGGTTTTCCTGATAAACAAAATTTTAATTTTTCCCTGGTGGGAAAAAAAAGTGTCTGCTCTTGGGGGGGGAAGAGCATGCCCCTACTGTACTTGGGAAGGGAAAAATGGGCCCCACTGGAGGTATGAAGAACAAACCTGTAAATGGAGGTAGAAAGAACCGTGTTTGTACTGGGTTTGGGAAAAAAATTTTTGTGCACTTTGGGGTTTTAAGAACAGTGCCGCATTGGATTAGGAAAAACAGGTCCCGCACGGGGGGGGGAAAAAAAGGGGACGCATTTGGGGGGGGAAGAACAGTGTTTTTCACTGGATGTTGGGGGAAAGGGCAGGTCCCCCCCTTGTGGTGGGAAGAACAGTAAACGCACTGGGGGGGGAAGAACAGTGTCCGCACGGAGTGGGAAGAACAATTTTCCCCCACTGGGGTGTGGGAAGAACAGTGGGGCTCCACTGTGGGGGGAAAGGGAAAATTTTCTGCACTTTTGTTGGGGAAGGGAAAAGGTCTGCGCTAAGGGGGGAAGAAGAAATGTTACAAATGGGTGGAAAGAACAGTGTTTTGCACTTGGGGGAGGAAGAACAAGGTTTTCGCTAGGGGTGGGGAAAAAAGTTTTCCCGAAATAGTTGGGAAGAACAGTGTCTCTTATGGTTTTTTTGAACATGTCACACTGCAAAGGGGGGAAAACAGAGTTCTGCACTTTTTTGGAAGAACAATTTCGCATTTTTGGGGGAGGGAAAAACAGTGTCTGCACCTTTAGGGAAGAACGTGTCCCGCACTAGAGGGGGGAAAAACCTGGGCTGCACTAGGGTTTGGAAAAAACAGTGTCTGCACTGGGGGGAAGAACTTTTGTCCCGCACTGTAAAGGGGGGAAGAAAAACTGGTCTGCACTGGGGGATGAAGAACAGTTCTGTAAAATGGAGGTGGGAAGAACATTTTTCTGCACTGGGGGGGAAAAAAAAGTGTCCACGGGAGGGGGGAAAAACAGCGTCTGCACTGAGGTGGGAAGAACAAGTTTTTCACTGAGATGGGAAAACATTGTCTGCAATGTGGGAGAAAGGGGAAAAAACATTGTCTGCACTGGGTGAAAAACTGTCTGCACTGGGGAGGGAAGAAGAAAATTTTGCACTGGGGGAAGGAAGAACAGTGTTTGCCCCAAAGGGATTTGGGGGAAAAACAGTGTCTGCACTGGGGTGCCCATGAAGAATTCTGCACTGGGGGTGGGGAGAAAAAGGGTGGGGTACTGGGAGAAGGGAAAAAAAAAGTGTCCCCGCACTTAGAATTGGGAAAACAGTGTCTGTCCTGGGGTGGGAAAAACAGTGTCCCCGCACTCAAAGGGGGGAAGAAAAATTGGGCTGCATTGGGTGGGGGAAGGGGCAGTGTCGCATTTGGGGGAGGGGGGAACAGTGGGGGACACTCGAGGTGGGAAGAACAGTGTCCACAATGGAGGTGAGAAGAACATTGTCTGCACTGGAGGTGGGAAGAACAGTGTCTGTACTGGAGGTGAGCAGAACATAGTCTGCACAGGGGTGGGAAGAAGAGTGTGTGTGTGCTGGAGGTTGTATGAACTGTATCTGCTTTCTGGGTAGGAAGAACTGTGTCTGCACTGTGGTGAGAAGAACAGTGTGTGCCCTTTGTTATGAAGAACAGTGTGTGCACTGGGTGTTGGAAGAACAATGTCTGCAGTGCAGGTGGGAAGAACAGTATCTGCACTGGAGGTTGGAAGAACAGTGTCTGCACTGGGGGTTGGAAGAACAGTGTCTGCACTGGGGGTGGGAGGAACAGTGTCTGCACTGGTGGTGGGAAGACCTATGTCTGCATTGGGGTGTGAAGAACAGTGTTTGCACTGGGGTTGGAAAACAGTGTCTGCACTTTGGTGGGAAGAACAGTGTCTGTACTGGTGGTGGGAAGAACATTGTCTCCATTGGGGTTTGTAAGAACAGTGTCTGCACTGTGGGTGGGAAGAAGTGTGTCTGAACTGGAGGTGGGAAGAACAGTGTCTGTGGAGAAATTTTCTCCAGGAGGGGGGTATCAGCCCCCTTCAGCCCTTTCAGCCCTGAGGGGCCAAGCCCTCTCAGAAGGGGCGAGCATCTTGTTTACTGCTAGAGTGAGTAATTGATCACAGATGCTATGCCACGTAGTCAAGTGACCTCTGCTCCTTGCAGCGGTGTTGCAAAGTGTATTTTTATAAGAGACAGTACATCTCTTACTTTAGCAGGACATTTAAGGAAAATCCTGCTCCCACTTTATTACCATGGTAAAAATAGTGTACATTGTTGTCTATGCTTAAGACAGCAAGAAACAAACATTCTGCTTTGCTTCATCGAGGAGGTGACAAGGATGCAAGGTACTAGGTCAGCATTTTTTTGTGTATTAGGGCAGTGACGGCTTGGGGCGGTGTGGCATCGCCAGACTATCTTTGACTCTAGGGAGAGTGACACTGACGATAGGATAACTAGCAAAGAACACTGATCTGTGCGTTAGTGTGAACAAAGTGTCTCAAACACAATAAACATAAGAGAAGTGTGATCAGCTTCTCTTGTGATACATTGTGAACAATAAAGACAAATCTTGTGGAACATAGTGTACCAGTGTGCGTTTCCTAGACAATGGAAGACGTGGACATCCAAGGACACTTCAGCTTCTATCAAGTCACTGATACCTGTCGAAGGTGTTGAGAACACCATAGCTCACGTTACAAAGAGCAAGGTATGTTACGAATTTCTTGTAGATCGGGGGATTGCGCAATTCTTGAGTCACAAGGAGTTTGTAATCAACCTATAATCGGCAGTAAGGTGTGGACTTTTGAGTCCAAACAAGTACGTACATCGTCAGCCACCAATGTATGAAATATGCTGACATAACACCCCCTAGGGGTAATTTATAACTTACAAATTGTATCTCTTGACAGCCCACTGTTGTGATGGTTTCGACAGCTTCTAAACCTCGTCTGCAGGGGCGGCTGAGTGGCTGCTCTGGGGTATGAAAAACAGAGTCTGCACTGTTGTGGGAAGAACAGTGTCTGCTCTGGAGGTGGGAAGAACAGTGTCTGCACTGGGGTGGAAAGAACAGTGTCTGTACTTGAAGTGGTAATAACAGTGTCTGCACTGGGGTGGGAAGAACAGTGTCTGTACAGGGGGTGGGAAGAACATTGTCTGCACTGAGGTGGGGAGAAAAGTGTCTATACAGTGGGTGTGAAGAAGAATGTCTCCACTGGGGGTTGGAAGAACAGTGTCTGCACTAGGGTGGGAGGAACAGTGTCTGCACTGAAGGTGAGAAGACCAATGTCTGCATTGGGGTGTGAAGAACAGTGTCTGCACTGGGGTTGGAAAAACAGTGTCTGCACTGGGGTGGGAAGAACAGTGTCTGTACAGGTGGTGGGAAGAAAATTGTCTCCACTGGGGATGGAAGAACACTGTCTGCACTGGGGGTTGTAAGAACACTGTCTGCACTGCGGGAGGGAAGAACAGTGTCTGTGCTTGAGGTGGGAAGAACAGTGTCTCCACTGGGGAAGGGATGAACAGTGTCTGCACTGGAGGTGGGATGAACTGAGTCTGCACTTGAGGTGGGAAGAACAGTGTCTGCACTGTAGGGGGAAATGACAGTGTTTGCACTTGGGGTGGGAAGAACAGTGTCTGCACTTGGGTTGGAGGAGCATTGTCTGCACTAGGGTGGGATGAAAAGTGTCTGAACAGTGGGTGGAGAGAACAGTGTCTGCACAGGAAGTGGGAAGAACAGATTCAACACTGGAGGTTGGAAGAAAAGTGTCTGCACTGGAGGAGGGATGAACAGAGTCTGCACTTGAGGTGGGAAGAACAGTGTCTGCACTGTAGAGGGAAATGACAGTGTTCGCACTTGGGGTGGGAAGAACAGTGTCTGCACTGGTGGTGGGAAGAACAGTGTCTGCACTGTGGGAGGGAAGAGTGTCTGAACTGAAGGGGGGAAGAACAGTGTCTACACTGGTGTGGGAAGAAGAGTGTCTGTACTGGGGTGGGAAGAAACAGTGTTTGCACTGGGGGTGGGAAAAAATGTCCGCACTGGGGTGTTAAGAACATTTTCTTCACTGTAAGTGGGAAGAACAG
>NC_069444.1:4646483-4672109 GCF_026875155.1 Cherax quadricarinatus | reverse complement strand
AAAATTTTTTGTGTGTTTGAAACCAGGCAGTTAGAATGGCCACGAAGAGGGGGTCCCTTGGCACACATTTGCAGGAAGGCCCCCTTCATTTGTTTCATTTCCTGTACCAGTTCCATAACCGTGACCAGTAGATGACTCACTCCCAATGCCCCTTTGCATGAATCATGACGTTTTCTATTGCTGCTGACCATGCAGGTTTCAAAAACCCTCACCCGTAGGCATCATGGGTCAGTCAAAAAGGGAAGAGAGGGGGGAGGTCGGCTGTTGGCGCTTTCCATACTTCCCTTTTTTTACGTACTACCAGCCTACGTGAGTTTTCTTCCCCTACCCATGTATCAAAAACCCAATGAAAAAATGGTGGCAGCGGGTGGGAGGTTTTAAAAGGGATTTCAAGAGTTAGAAGATGTTTGTGGGGGGCGGCAGGTAAGGTAAACCCGTCCCACCCCCAGCCGTCCCCTCACCTTTCCACCTGTGACTCCAGCCTGAACCCTGTTGCAGCCGTTTTTCAAGTTTTCCGGGTTAGTTGGGTTGTAATTGCTTCAATTCCGGGGGGTTGACGGTTTTTGCATTTAAGCACCCAACCCAGACTGGGGAAGTGAACACTAGTCACCCTCCTCCCCTCCATACAGCCTGTCTCCTTTACACCTCTCTTACGTGTCATCGTTACACGTTTTCTCACCCATTCTCGGGTTAAACCCGTCATAAACCCCATTCTAACCCAGCTGAGGAAGCAACCCGCATTCCTTAAAGTATTGTTTCATATTCGTTGTGCTTGGTGCTGGTAGAGTGGTTTCATTCCCGTGGTTTTGGATTTAGTTAGCCCCCTTTGGCGTGGTGAAATGCGGGGCGGGAGTGGACAGGGCCCAGCTTTTTCCGCTGCCCCCACCCCCGCCCCCCAATCATTCCCTTGGGGTTTTTCTGTCCGGGTCCTATACGTTTTGCTACATAATTGGTCAAGAGTTGTAGCTGAGCCCCAACGAAAAAGCCAGTTTGGGGGATTTCACCGAGAAAGGCATTTTAGACAACAGGCGGTGTAGGGGTCACACGCACGGACGTCCCCCCTCATCCTTTACTCCATCACTACCCCCAGACTCCAGTGAAAAATTTTCTGTTTAGTGACATTTCTTGATTTAAGACTTTTGGTGATGAAAATTTATAGTGAATTTCTTTGTCCAACCCCTTGTGTTTTCATGTAGACTCAGTGTTTTTTGATCTTATTTTTGCAATATTTTCAGTGTTATCACTCATTCATATTTTTATCTTGTTTTTTATGCTACTCTTGTCTGTGTAAGTATTGTGTGTGTACCGTCAGTCACTCCGTGTGAAAAATTTCATTTTTTTTATCTTTTTTATTCTTTCAGCTTTGTTTTCTCCAGTATTTGTTTGTGTTATGCAGTGATATCCACCCGTATCCAAATTTCCATTTTTTTTCCCGCTACCTTTGTTGTACACCAGCAGGTTCTTTCCCTCTAATTTTTTCGCGACTTGTGTACCTTTTTTTCCAGCAATTTTTGTCGTATCGTCCGCAAGTTTTTGTTGAAAGAATATACAAAAAAAAAATAATAAGTGAACAGTTGTGTGCCCCGCCACTTGAAAGTTTTGTGGCCCGCCATTTTGTAGTGTTACCTTCCATTTTTTTTTTTGTTTTATTTTTTTCATATTTTCATTTTTCTTTAAACAATTCATTTAGTGTAATTTCAATTTTTTTTTAAAACGTAAAGGTTTTCTTTTACTCTGTTGAGTAAATTGTTTTGTCTAATTACAATTAAGAGTTAAAGTGTTCAATCAGTTTTTCTTATATTTTTTTTATTTTTAACCAACTTTTTCCCCATGTAACTTTATTATGCAGTGTTTATTTTACCCTTTTTTTTGCACTTTTTTCTGCAGGAATTTTCTTCTTTTTTGATATTTTTATGCATTATTTTTCTCAGTTCATTTTTTTTGGTCTTTTTTTTTATTTTTATTTTTCCTCTGTTGTCTTTGTATTATTTTTTTAATTTTGTTTATGCATTTTAGAAAAATTTTTTTAAAAATTCCCCCATTATCTCTTTTTGGCAAAATTTTTAGTGATTTTATTTTATAATTTTTTACTTGATTTACATTTTATTATTTAAATTTTTTTATTAGCAAGAGTACAGACAGTCTTTTTGCTTTTAATTCAGTCTCCAGTATTTTTTTACTTGTAAATTTCAATGATTTTTTTTTATTTTGCCCAGCAGTCCTTTACATTGAGTTGTTTTCCTCTTGAGTGTACTTAGATTTTTTTTATTTCTTCTGCAAAATTTAGTTGCACTCTTTTTTTTTTTTTGCATTTTGTATCATTTTTATCTTTTTTTTGCCTTTTTGTTCTTGTGCAACTTCTTGTTTAAAGTTCCCCCTACCCCAATGATACTTTAGTAAATGTCGACACCAGACCTCTCAGGCTACTGTGCTGCTGTCATCATCCCCCAAGTTCTTTTGGATGAAGACCGACCCAACACGAGACACTACGTTTTATCGTGATTCCTTGTGTTTTTCCTTTTTTTCAATGGCCATTCATAGTCTTGAAGCAGGGTTTTTGGGGCATTCGTTCTGTGTTTTAAGTCTATTGAAGGTCTCCTCTGAGGAAAGTTTATCAGACTTTCGAAAGAAGCTCTTTTATCGATCCCCCCTGCTGTTCACGTTTTTGATTCCGAATGCGAAACTTTAGGAATTTACTAAAGGGGACAATAGAGGAAAAAGATTCGTTTTTTCCTCGTACAGTAAAAACCTGTCCATATGTCGTTTTGGGAAATAGGGGAAAGAAAACCATGATAATGAAAGTTGAGTGCTTTGCTGTTTGATTAGACAAAAATTTTTTCGTCATTTATCATGTTCCGTCCTCGCTTTGTCCCGATGAGGGTAAACCATCCAAAATCGTTTGCTAAAAAAGCAGCTTTTGGAGCAATCAAAAAACTAATGCCGCCTGCTTCCGTGTGTCTTTTGGGCTAAACCCCCAAATTTTACGAGGAACCACTTACAGCCCTAAATCATGTACGTTTTTTTGCCCCAGGGGACTTTCCAAGTATCAAAAAGTAATTTCAACTAGCCTAAATTGCACCCCTTTGTTGCGCCAAAGAGACGAATCGTTGGGCGTCAAACCTCTCAGCGATCAAAAGGCCAGTTTACAGGTCATTTAAACCTCTAGTATTATAGTAATCGTTTAACATAGTCAGGGGATTGTTAAACTGTGGTTTTCCCTGGCCCTATTGCAAAATTTTCCCGATAGTTTCCCCAAGAGGGGTCGTGTGATGATGGTACCAGTCAATTTCCTCCCGTATTTTCATGAAAACATGGACTGAAATTGAGTGCAATGCTCTCTACAATTCAGCTTAGGTCTTTCCCCCCCCCCCGGGCCCTTCCAACCGCGAACCCGTAGAGGAAAAAAAGAATTGGGGGTTTTAAATAACCCGAACCAGGGGTCTTCTTTCAATTTTTTGGGAAATTGAGCCCCCAGTCAAACATCCCTGGGGACAGTAGGGGACAATGAGTCACCCTCCCCCTTCACAATTCCCTTTTAACCTTAAGCGTCTCAAATGACAATTTTGGGTGTTGTTCACACGTTCCCGAGAGATGATTTTGGGGGTGAAGTGGGAAAAAATCTTTGCTGATGAAATCCCCTTTTGTTTGCCCTAATTCCAAGAACCTAGGCCCCATGTGCAAACATCTGTTCTAAGGCCCCTTCATTTGTTCATGGACTTGGTGGAAGTCAATATTATAGGTTGTTTTTTTTAGGGTAAGCAGTTACGACAGTCCCTTTTGTAGAAACCCATCTGGTCCTCCCTTAGTGGAGTGGGTTCTCACCTGCGTGTCGCGGTCGGACTTCCCCCAATTTTTTTCCCAAGGGAGAGACTTATGCTTCCTTCCCTTTTTGTGACCCGAATTTTTTCCCGGTGACCTTTACTGGATTTGCTTATGCGGACTTACGCATTGTGTCGAACCTTACGTGGCATGCCAAATTTTTTGACTTGATCATACCATTTTGGGGTTACCAGCTTTGGATCCCGGGTTGCCATACTGCCGCGAGTAGACATCGAATTAAAATTTACAGGCCCTGCATTTTCCCGTAGGTACCCAAACGGTCACAGAGATCCCGTATTCCCGTTGTGTTTGCAAATTCAACTTGAAGATAGTGTCAGTTACCCCCAAGTGCCCAGGGCGCTCGACTACCTTTAGGGTGAGCCTATCCCTGCAATGTTGCTAGTTTAAATTGTAGTTTCTCCCAAAGGGGGGCCTTGTCGGAAAAGATTACTTGCAACGTAAGCCATTTTTGTTGAGTAATGGTTGCAGAAAGATTTTTTTGTCGCAGCAGTGCCTCATAGAGGTTGTTGTTGTTCCTAGTGTTCCCTGGTGAAACGTCCTAGTTGACAGGATTTTTTTCAAAATTGAACCATCCCCCCAAAGTTGTAAAAGATAGTAGATCCTTTTTTTCCCAGCTAAAATTTGGGCACAGTGTTCGCTGAGCAAAATACCAAAACTTGTTGCCCTTTTTCACTATCCTTACCCCGTTAGGTAGGGATGAGTTGTCACCCGACCAGGGTGGGCTTTCTACCCGGGGAGGGCCTCATCACTTCAATGGACAATCTGTTCCACCAGTTTTAGGGAAGATTTTCTCCCCCTGACTTCCAATGAATAACGTTTGTGACCGTTTAAAAAAAAAAGCGTAAAACCATTGTTACAGGCGAGAAGAGGGTTTAACAAACTTATTACCCCTCGTATTCACTTTAACCTGGTATAACCCATCTACAACCCGGTACAGAATTTCCTCATTCACAAGTTGCTGTCAAGAAAAAATTGATCAATCAAAGCTTGATGTGGAGTTATTGCACCCCATTTATTTGGATGCGCCCTTTTCCTAGTACCCCAAAAAGGATGGTTTTGGCACCCAGTGATGACTTTTAGGAAGTTAAATGCGAAAACTATTCAGATCGCTTCCCCCTTTGTACTGGGGGACTTTTTCGTAACATCGGGGATACAAAATCTTTTTAAACCCCGGACTTTTACAAGGGTTTTGGCAAGTCCCCCTTCACGGGACAGCAAGAGCTAACGCATTCTCCCCTTACAGGGCATTTTCACTTCTCCCTATGGGTTTGGATTCATCCTCCCTTCAGTTTTTCCCGGTCTGACTAATATCTTTAGAGGTCTATAGGTAATGACTTATGGGTACTTAGATGCGTAATGTCTGTCTAAACTGGATCCATTGAAAGACTTGTGTAGTACTTGGAAAGCTTGAAGAACCCAAATTTTAAAAGATCAAACTGTTAAATTCAATTTTCATATAAAAATTTAAGTTTCTTGGTCAAAATTCACCCCCTAAAGGGTTACGACTGACCAAAGAAAACTGCAGTACTAAATTTTTTCCAACCCCCAAAAACGCTGATGCGTAAGACCCTTGTGGGCTTACAGGTTTTTAAGATCTTTCATTGCAATTTTTTTTTCCATAACTGCCCCTCAAACTGGTTGTTAAGAAAGATCCCCTTTTTTTGGGCCTTCCTAAAGAAAGAGCATTCCAAACTTTAAAAAAAAAAAGCTAACATCTGCCCCAAATTTTAAAATTTTCCCAGATTTTTCAAAGCCCTTAAAAAGCAATATGCTAGTTTATTGGAAAAGGTCCCGTATAGTAGAAGACTGATGGAAAGTAAAAGCAGTTGCATTTGTAGCCGAGCCCTTACAAGGTGAACGTAATTATCATAACTGAGAAAGAAGTTTTTGCAATGTAGGGTCTTTAAAGCCTTCCGAGACATTTTTATCTACTTTTTCATGTCTTGACAGACCACGCCCCACTGATACTTTTTCCAGAAAAAACCTACGGGAAAGGGTTTTCCCCGAGGACTTGCTACCCCGAGTTCAATCCCACTTTGAAAACTCACCGGCAAGTAATGTTCGCAAGCCCTTACGCGACATGTTTTTTTGTAACTGCGCCCCCCTTATGTGAGGATGTAAAGAATGCTCAATGAAAGTCCCATGGGTTGGTGTGATTAAATTTCCTTCCAGGAAGTTTATTCTGATGGAAGCCCCAGCACCCCGGACTTTGTCATGAACCGGGAAATTACTGTTCAACACCCGAGTTGGGTACCCCTGCAAAAGAGTTTACCAGTTAGTAATTCCACAGCCCTATAATGTAGCCTTACGTAGTTCATGAGTAAGGTGTGGCGCCCCCGGTATGGATCTTTCAGTAAACAAGCCAGAGAATATTTTGGGGCCTGTATGGCAAGATTTTTGTGGTATGTTAAGAAATGTAGTGTCTGCTGAACAAAAAGGAAATGTAATGGTCGTAATCAACCCAAGTGTATCCAATACTGGAAACCCGGGGGAAAAGTTCCTAATTTATTAACAAATTTCCCCAATTTCCCTCCAGGGAACAAACATCTTGTGTTATGGTAGCCCTTTTCCCAGATATTGTGATTTGTTCCTATTGCAGAAAAACCTGCCGAGACCAGCAAAAGTGTTTAAAAAAGCTTATCTGCAGGATACCCCCCCAAGCCCCTAGAAACAGATAATGGTGGTGAATTCTTATTGAGATTTTGAAAATTTGTGCCCTTGTAAAAGATCTCTAAATCCACCATTTTTCCTATCATTCCCCAGCAAGGGGTTTTACGGAACGTACAAAAAAAAAGTACTTGATGTCTTGAGAGCCACTATAAAGCCCAACAGTGAAAATTTGGGGTAAATTTATCCCTGATGTGCAGTGTGCTATAAAAATTTGTTTACAATGTTTCTATAGGTGACACTCCACAAGCATTTTACGTGTAGAAAACGTTTGTCTTATGAGTTATATTCAAACCCAAACCAATTCCCCGTGTTTATAGAACTCGTACCAGTTAGCTCAAATGTTTTTTAGAAGAATCAGTGAAACACTTTAAAATCAACAGCAGAATTTACAAGGTCGCAAACACTCCCCGGCGCCATCCCAAAAACAAAGTAGGTTCGAGAGTTATGCTGACTAACTTTAACAAAAAGTCTGCAAGCCTAAGCTTGATCAAAATTTGTGGCCTTTCGATTGTTGAAAAAATATCACTGGAAATTTAAGGTTAGAGAATTTGTATTTGGGCAGTATAAAGAATTGCATTTTTGAATATGGTTTGTTTTGATGACAAAGATGTTCCAACCCAGACAAAAGTGACAGACTCTGACAATCCCCCTATCCTGTCTCTTACCTTGATACTAGACGATAACCCGAATGTCGTTTTCCCTACTAACGACAGGTATTTAGAAATCCTCAAGTATCATTTGTAATACCAATTCAGATTTGCCTCAAATACAGATGAGTTACCATTGCAACAGATTTGATCCCCCCCAGAGATGACCCCCATTCGCATATGTCATTTTACCCTAGCGAGTTGGGGTTAAAGTTTTAATGATAGATGAATTTTTCAGTATCAATTTCGTATTCAAAAAATTTTTTTTGGGTTTTTCACATTCTCTCCAAATTGGAGATTAACGTCTAGTTTTGAGTGCACCGAATCGCCGTTCTTTTAAAAACACTTCTTTTTTTATTTTCCCTTTCCCTCAGAATCCGGTCCATGAAAAAGATCGTCGATAAATTTTTTTTTTAAAACTTCGTTTGTGTAATTCAACTTTGAGTTTCATTCGATGAGTTGTGCTATTATCCTTGTATTGCATTACAGTTTCAGTTACTAAGTTTTCCTTTCCCAAATTTTTCCTTAGATATTATAATGTTCAATTGTTGTGTACTTTGACTTTGTATAGTTACCCCAACCCGTACACTGCCGCCTCTATTTGTATAGCTGTATGTGGGGAATCGTTAGGTGCCCAGCTCTCAGTGTGTACCATTCCCAGTAACCAGTTACCGTAACCTGTCCAGTAGATTTTCTCGCTACCAACCCTCTCCGTGAATCACTGACTGTTTCATATTTCTGCTGACCATAGCGGATTTTAAAACCCCCACCCCCAGGCACCATGGTTCAGCAAGACAGGGAGCAGAGAGAGGCAGGGGCGGTGTTGGCGCTTTCCATACTTCCCTTTTATATATGTACTACCACCTACGTGAGTATTTTACTCTTCCAGTATCAAAAACCCCATGACAAAATTGTCTGCTGCTTTACCTTTGCCCAATACATTAGTTAGGGCTGCAACAAACTATTCTAGAGCGTATAACTTTTTTACCTGTAAGTTATCAACGGCATTTGTCGTTTAAAAGAGACAAAATCAAAATTTGGGAGAGTTTCTCGTGGAAAAAAATTTTTGGTTTAAGATATTGGCCTTACCAGCTATGTGTAATTTACATTTAAATATAGGAAACATTTGCTGATAAAAGACAGCAAATGCTAACAGCCCCCCCCTGCAGACGAGGTTAGAAAACCGAACCATTCAACATGGGCTGTCAAAAAAATATAATTTGTAAGTTATAAATTACCCCTAGGGGGTATTATGTCAGCATATTTCATACACTGGTGGCTGACGATGTATGTACTTGTTTGGACTCAAAAGTCCACACCTTACTGCCGACTATAGGTTGATTACAAACTCCTTGCGACTCAAGAACTGGGCAGTCCCCCGATCTACAAGAAATTCGTAACATACCTTGCTCTTGTAGCGTGAGCTATGGTGTTCTCAACACCTTCGACAGGTATCGGTGACTTGATAGAAGCTGAAGTGTCCTTGGATGTCCACGTCTTCCATTGTCTAGGAAACGCACACTGGTACACTATGTTCCACAAGATTTGTCTTTATTGTTCACAATGTATCACAAGAGAAGCTGATCACACTTCTCTTATGTTTATTGTGTTTGAGACACTTTGTTCACACTAATGCACAGATCAGTGTTCTTTGCTAGTTATCCTGGCGTCAGTGTCACTCTCCCTAGAGTCAAAGATAGTCTGAAGACGCCACAGCACCCCTTGCCGTCACTGCCCTGGTACACAAAAAAAACGCTGACCTAGTACCTTGCATCCTTGTCACCTCCTCGATGAAGCAAAGCAGAATGTTTGTTTCTTGCTGTCTTAAGCATAGACAACAATGTACACTATCTTTACTATGGTAATAAAGTGGGAGCAGGATTTTCCTTAATTGTCCTGCTAAAGTAAGAATGTACTGTCTCTTATAAAAATACACTTTGCAACACCGCTGCAAGGAGCAGAGGTCACTTGACTACGTGGCATAGCATCTGTGATCAATTACTCAATCTAGCAGTAAACAAGACGCTCGCCCCTTCTGAGAGGGCTTGGCCCCTCAGGGCTGAAAGGGCTGAAGGGGGCTGATACCCCCCTCCTGGAGAAAATTTCTCCACACTGGGGGGCGGCGGAGGTTCGCTGCAGGTGAACTATTCATCACTTAACATTAATTTAATTTTCTCACTCGCCACCACTGCTGCTTGTCTTTTCTGAACAGTTTTAGTCTGTGTGGTTTCTGGAGAATCACTAATTTTGTTTTCAACACTGTGTAATTCTAATGGCACTAGTTTATTTATTGTCCGCTTATTCACTACACCTTTGTTTAAAACATCAACTGTCCTGATGATTCCATTTGCATCAGGATATATGGTCACAATTTTTCCAAGTGGCCATTGGGACCTCGGACCATCATTGTCAATAATCACTATGTCACCAGGTCTTAAGGACTTATGATTTTCAGGAACACCAGCTCCATAGAAGTGTTCTCTCAATGAGGTGAGATAGTCTTCTCGCCAAATTTTCTCCCAACGTTCACTCACTTTATTAAGGTGTTTGAATTTACGTCTGAGTTGCTCAGGTTCGAAATATGTAGGATCCTCTATGATTTCTTTATCATTCATGGGAGGAACAGGTTCGAGCCTTCTGCCATGGAGTAAATGAGATGGACTTAACACTTCTAAATTGTCCAGATCATCGGTAACGTAAGTTACCGTAAGTTACTCTGTTTTCTATTTCAGTCACAACTGTACGGAATTCTTCTAAGTCTATTCTCTGACGATGAAGAGTCTTCCTTAGACAACGTTTTACAATGCCGATCATTCTTTCATAAAATCCGCCGTGCCATGGAGATTTAGGAGGAATGTATCTCCAACGACATCTGCGTTGATTCAGCATCTGTTGTACTTCTGGTTGATCAAAGATCTTGCTTATATAAGCAGCACCAGCAACAAAGTTCGTTGCATTATCTGAAATCATCAGTCTGGGACATGCCCTTCTGGCTGCAAACCTTCTGAATAATTTGATAAAGGTTTCAGCAGACATGTCAGTGGCTACTTCTAGATGTACTGCTCTAGTTGTAGCACAAGTGAACAAACAGATGTACACCTTGATGGAAAACTTTGTCAACTGTTTTGGTTAAAATTATTGGTCCAATGTAATCTACCCCTTTGTCACCTCAAATGGAGTGATATGACAAACTCTTTCATAGGGATATGGAGGTGGACCTGGATACTGACATACTTGCATATCATAGTGACGACAAGTAATGCAGTCCTTTATTTGCTTTTCACACTTTGTCGACCTTGAGGTATCCAGTAGGATTGTCGTATATGACAAAGTGTGTCAGCTACCCCACCATGTAACACGTTACTGTGGGCGTTTTGCACATCAGTTTTGTTAGCCAATGAATTCTTGGGGATCAATATTGGATGTATGGCTTCTTTAGGTAGTGAAGAATTATGAATTTTTCCCTCGACATCTTATAATCTTTTCTGAGTCGAGATAAAGTCCTAAAGAATTAATCATAACAGGTTTCTTTGGGGATTTATCTTGTGTTTCTAGAAATTTATATTCTGTAGAGAAAACGTCTTTCTGTATTAGTTTCACCCAGTATTTAATGGGTTCAAGATATTCATAATCAGGTTTTATTCCTTTAATGAATTTAAAGACAAGAGCTGTAACTCTTAAGAGTTTACCCAAAGATGAGTATTTAGATCCATCAATGACTATTTCTGGTGTGTCTGCAGTATTTACACAACTTACTTCTGCTGTGTTCAAGCAGACTGTTTCTTCTGGCATAATGTGAGCTTTTTGCTGAGGCCAGTTATTTTCATTAGAGAGCCAGTTCGGTCCGTGGAGCCATAATTTATTATCCACAAATTTCTTGAGTGGGATACCACGTGACAACATGTCAGCTGGATTCTCTTGGGTAGAGACGTGGAGAAAGAGATAATCTCTCTGCATCTCTTTTATTTCTGCTACTCTGTTCTGTACACAGACCAACTTACTCTTATTATTTCTTAACCATTGGAGAACTGCCTCGTTATCACTCCAGATCACGGTTTTTTCAAAATTGAGATGATCAAGTACTTTGTTGAGATAGACAGCTAATTTTGTACCTACATAGAGTGCTGTCAGTTCCAATTGTGGTACTGTTCTGACCTTCAAGGGTGCTACCCTGGCCTTTGAAGTAATTAGTGTACTTCCTTCAGCATTACTCATGTAAGCTACAGCGCCATAACCTCTGGTTGACGCATCACAGAACACATGTAATGTGCACTTGTTTCCCTCTTGACCTATTTGTCTGGGAAATTTAATTTGATGAAGTTGTTTAAACTCCTTGGATATTTCATCCAATGCTTGACTCATTTCTAGAGGCAGTTCTCATCCCATCCTATTTTGAGCTTCCATGCATCTTGCATAAGCATTTTTACCCTTTATGGTAATTGGTGAGACGAGTCGTAGAGGATCAAAACATTGTGATACCTCTGACAGTAAACTACGTTTAGTGAGTGTACTGCATGATTTATTGTTTATCCTTTTGAGGACTCAAATCTTCCTGTTTTGTTCCAATTAAGTTCCAGCATATTGTTTGCAATCAGGAATTTCAATTTCAGGAAATCTTCTTTGTTAAGTTCCCTTAATTGCTTTGAATTTGTATTTCACATCCTTAGAGGCATATTTGCTTCTTTCATCTCCTTGTTAGCTTCTCTGTATAAGGATTCAAATCCTCCTCTTATTCACAGTACCTTGAAGATTGTCCACATAGAAACTTTTCTTAAGATTTCTTTGAAGGGACTTTCAGATTTCTTCAAATGTGTATTTAGAGTAGCTTCTAGTAAGAATGGAGAGGATGTTGCACCAAACAATACTGATTTGAAACGATAAGTTTTCACGGGACTTTGAGGATCATGTGGATTTTCAGGCCACAAGAATCGAGTATAATCTCTATCTATTTCTTGTAGTCCTACTCTTAAGAAAGCTTTGGAAATATCAGCCGTGTAGGCATATGGGTTTGTGCGAAATTTCATAAGCACGTCTCCAAGCTTCTCAGTTAGTGAGGGTCCGGTCATCAGACAGTCATTAAGACTTGCTACATCTTTATTTGCACGTGCGCTGCAATTATATACAACACGTAGTGGAGTGGTTTCAGAATCTTTTCTGACTCCATGGTGCGGGAGATAATGAGCTTCTGTCTTCAACTTGTCTTCGACTATTTCCTCAATGAATTTATTGTCCAACTGCTCTTGTATGATATTATCATAAACAGTCAGTAGCTCTGGATTCTTCCTGAGCTCATGTATTTGTGCTTTCATCTGTCCGAAAGCCATGCGATAATTGCTAGGTAAATGTGGTGGATTTAATTTCCATGGTAACCTAACCCAATACTGTCCATCTTTATATTTGACAGTGTCCAAATATTGGTTATAAGTCTGAGACTCTTGTGGGCTTGGTTTATTTACATCAATACCTATCGCATCTAAATCCCACAACTTATCAACTGGTTCATTCATTTCTTCCAGTAATGATAATTTTTGCTGTGGTACATGATCAGTGGTTATTCTCGTAACTAGTACATTTTCCACTGAATCAATATCAGCTTCTTTCCCACTTTGAGAGGGAATGGGACCACATATCATGTGGCCTCCTGCTGTTTTCAGCAAGTGAACATCATGTTTACTTACTATATTTTGCACAAAACAGTGATAATAATCACTTCCAATGATTAAATCAATTGGACTAATTGTGTCCGTCTGTATGTCAGGACAGGCTAACTTGACCTTAGGTGCTTTCAGTGCTGCAAAATGTTTCTTTTTAATCCTGGATCTGCACAGACTTAGGCAAATCATCTACTACCACAGCTTCTACTGTCTTTTTCCTGTTTCCTAGACCAACAGTGATTCTGGCTAGGTCATATGTCTGTTTACCAGAATTGTGGAAAAAACCAGCTATATCTAACTGTATTTTGGCATAGGGTTGTTTATTCAGTTTCTGTAGCACTGTTCTTCTTATGAAGGACCGTTGTGAGCCTTGATCAAATAGTGTTAGCACATTGGTTTTATGTAATTTATTAGATAACTCAACTCGAGCTATCGGGAGAGCAGTTGCTTTAAACTTATCTCTGACATTTAATGCTGTTGCTTGTTGACTTCCTGATTCTGTGGAAGTCTGCTGCTGTTCAGCAAAAGTATTTGGGCATAATGCTGTATGATGCATACCCTTGCATTTAAAACACTTCTTCAGTGAGCATTTTCCTCCCTTGTGTTCACCTAAACACTTGATGCATCTTTTCAGCTGATGAACACGTTTACGTGCCTCCATTGATGTGTATTGAATACAATACTGTGCCCAATGTGTTCCATCACAAAGTACACATTTTGGAGTACGTTTATGTATGACAGTCTGTTTACTGTCTGTTGTATTCACGCTGATAATGCCTATATGGGATTTCCCATTATGTGGTTTAGTGGGAGTAGGGATATCTTTTTATACTGAGTTGAAGGTTTATTATCCACGGGATTTGTGGATTTTCATCTTGTCTCGTTGCTTGCATGCATGAAACTATTGTTTGTAAACCATTGCTAATTTCCTCACAAGTGAATAGCGTTTATTGAACATAATATTTAATCGTTCAATAGTTTTTGGTGACAACTTATCTTGTACAATACCACTGATAACCAATCACATTGTCTTAGGTCATATTTAGCACCTAGAGATCTAAGACTATTGTCTAATGTGATTCTAAATGGCTGTAAGTCTGAAAAACAATGTTTGGGTGGCTTCAAGCTTGATATTAAGACTGCATGTCTAACTCTAGCCTTGTCAGCATCGAAGTAATTGTCTGCTAAGACACGTAAGGCTATTTGATAATTGTCTTTAACCACCGGAAATGACTTAATCAGTTCATAGGGTTCTCCCTTCACAAGACATTTAAGATAATTGAACTTAGCAATCTCATCTATGTCAGTTCGTGATTTTACTATGGATTGAAAACCACTAATGAATTCTTCATAATTATGACCTTGGAAAATAGGTAATGACAATGTAGGTAAGCTTGGTAATGGGACACTTGTTGTTACAGGTGTTACACCACTAGTTACAGTAGGTCTCTGTGACAGAGTTTTACGGCAGATAGCCTGTACTCCTGTCCACCTTAATTGATCACTAAAAGTATCCAAAACATTTTTAACTTCATCCTCAGATGGATCTGATTCAAGAAATTTATTTTCATAATGTGTATAGTCTGAATTAATTATTTCCAGACGTTGTGTAAATAACTCAAATTTGACATCAAGATCATCAAAATCTATGTTTGTATCTTGAGTTAATCCTATACAGACTGAAATTAGATTTTCTAATTGTGTAATCTTAGTCTGTAAAGACTGAAACTGAGTTTTCAAACAAGCCATTTTAATGGTATACTGAAAATTCTAGCACCACACTTAGAGTGTTTAAAAAACACTGTACTGCTATAAACAGCTGAGTTTTTGTTATGCTTAAGTCAGCAATAATCGAGTCAGACACTACTGACCCACTAAGCTTAACCCCAGGGTCAATGACCATGAAGGTACACCGTACATGTGGATGTTTATGGCTTGAGTTTGCTGTGTCAGCCTGACCACGATGATTAATCGTAAATAACGTTATAAAACTTCATTCACTATACACTATAAATGTCACTGTATAACTGTAAATCACACGTGAATATTACTTACACATATATAAATTTCACTGTTAATATATATTTGAAAGCTTTCACTTTATATATAAGTTCCTTTAATATAACAGGTAGATCTATAAGAAACAAACTTTAACACAATCTTGTCTCTTAATTTCTGTCTATAAACATTATAAACACTATGTGTATATATATACACTCAGACAAACAACATCACTTGGGTTGTTGTCTTAATCAGCAATTTCTCGAGATTGGAGCAGTGGGTGCAGGGTGTGGGCGAGTCACCCAGCTCCCGTTTTCTTTGGGTGTCCGCTGGGTGAGCGCCCGTTTTCTTTTGGCTGCCCATTCTCTGTGATTGAGTCAGGAGGGACTCATTTATACTGATTTATATTGTAAAACACTAGTTTTACAGCTTTTTTCGAAGGACCTTGGCTCATAGGTTATTTGTACACTGTAGTACAACATATTTGGACCACAGTGTGGTCTTTATCCGATTCGAGCACGACCAATTCTGTTGAAGATATTGGCCTTACCAGCTATGTGTAATTTATATATTTAAATATAGGAAACACTTAGCTGATAAATGACAGCAAATCGTCTACACAGTCGCCCCTGCAGACGAGGTCTAGAAGCTGTCGAAACCATCTCAACATGGGCTGTTAAAAAAATATAATTTGTAAGTTATAAATTACCCTAGGGGGTTTATGTCAGCTATTTCATACACTGGTGGCTGACGATGTATGTACTTGTTTGGAATCAAAAGTCCACACCTTACTGCCGACTATAGGTTGATTACAAACTCCTTGCGACTCAAGAACTGCGCAGTCCCCCACTACAAGAAATTCGTAAATACCTTGCTCTTGTAGCGTGAGCTATGGTGTTCTCAACACCTTCGACAGGTATCGGTGACTTGATAGAAGCTGAAGTGTCCTTGGATGTCCACGTCTTCCATTGTCTAGGAAACGCACATTGGTACACTATGTTCCACAAAGATTTGTCTTATTGTTCACAATGTATCAGAAGAGAAGCTGATCACACTTTCTATGTTATTGTGTTTGAGACACTTTGTTCACACTAACGCACAGATCAGTGTTCTTTGCTAGTTATCCTGGCATCAGTGTCACTCTCCCTAGAGTCAAAGATAGTCTGAAGATGCCACAGCGCCCCTTGCCGTCACTGCCCTGGTACACACAAAAAAAAAAACGCTGACCTAGTACCTTGCATCCTTGTCACCTCCTCGATGAAGCAAAGCAGAATGTTTGTTTCTTGCTGTCTTAAGCATAGACAACAATGTACACTATCTTTACTATGGTAATAAAGTGGGAGCAGGATTTTCCTTAATTGTCCTGCTAAAGTAAGAATGTACTGTCTCTTATAAAAATACACTTTGCAACACCGCTGCAAGGAGCAGAGGTCACTTGACTACGTGGCATAGCATCTGTGATCAATTACTCACTCTAGCAGTAAACAAGATGCTTGCCCCTTCTGAGAGGGCTTGGCCCCTCAGGGCTGAAAGGGCTGAAGGGGGCTGATACCCCCCTCCTGGAGAAAATTTCTCCACAATTGCATTTGAGAGGTGGTGTAGGTCTGCCAAGTGTAACAACTACGACAGCCTTGTTAAGTTGTTACTACACGAAGACTTTAACAACTGTATGTCTGCTGACATACAAGAATATCTGATCAATCATACTACCTCGGATATTCTGGAAACTGGAGCATTAGCAGACAATTACGAGATTTCTCAAAAAATTGTACGTACTAAAACAAGAAGAAAAAGGGTAACTAAAAATTGTCCTAGAAGGTGGCAACCTAAATCAGCTGCTCATTGCCGGCCTGATGTACCTGCTACTGTGACTTCTCGTACCTTTACCAGGAAAACTCAAAATCCTGAATCTGTCTCTGTGGCTAGACAGAAGTCTGATATCGAGAAGTTAAATGTACCTATTGTAACAGAAAAGGACATGCTAGAGAGTATTGCTGTAAGTTGGAAAGAGATATGAGAAACAGTCGTACGGCTGGCGCCCCCACGCAAGTCGTATCCTCTTCCGAGCAACACAGACACCAAAATCCTAGTAATACCTCTGATCCTACTGTTTTAGATAATGTTACTCAGGATAGATGACTAGCGTCAGAAAGTGTATCTGACGAAAAGATTCGTTCAGCGATGAGTCCTTACTTTTCGAGAGATAAAGTAGGATTTGACGAATCACATCTGAGATAATTACTTTCAGAGACACTGGCAGTCATCTCACGTTATTAAGAAAAGATGTACTGCCCATAACTGACGATACCTATTGCAAGATAGATGTATTGTTAGAAGCCTATGGAGGGGCTGTTATAAAAGTACCTCTTCACAAGGTATACATTGAAAAAAGCTATTATACTGGTTATATTTCAGTGGGTATATCCAGTGGTGTATTTCCCATCAGGTCAGTGGACTTGTTGATAGGGTACGATATCCTTCATGCTGGTATACGTAAAGAACCACTTGTGATTGATAATCACACTGATGATAATTATGCCATTGAAGCTTGTAGAGAGAAGCCTATTTTATTTCCTCTCAGCGCAATTACTAGAGCTATGTCAAAGATACAACAACCATCCTTATCTCCTGTTGAGTTAGTTGATGACAATGATTTGGGCTTGAGTATGTTGTTTAGTGATGCTCTGCGCCCAGGATCATTAACACTGACTCCCTCCGGTCATCAACCTAGTCAGGACACAACTGACGTTAAATTTCTAACTCATGATGATTTAATCAAGGATCAATTTGTTGATCAGTCACTGGAAAGACAGATATAGCAGTTACTGAGAGTGAAGCAAAGGATCTCGATAATTGTTACTATTATAGTAACGGCGTACTGATGGAGAAAAATACATGCAAGTTGTCAGCTGATAGTGTTTCCACCACAGTCAAGCATCTCGTAGTGTTACCAGTTACATTTCGTGAACAAGCCATTGATTTTGCTCACAATAGTCCCATAGGAGAACATCTGGGTGTCAAGAAGACACTCGGTAAACTGGCAAAACATTTTACTTGGCCAAAGATGAAGGAAACAGTAGCTGATCATGTGCGACGTTGCCACGTGTGTCAAGTGACAGGCAAGCCAGCACACACGCCTCCACCTGCACCTCTCATTCCTATCACCGTGGATGGTGAACCATTCTCACGTCTTATTATTGATTGTGTTGTTCCTTTGCCTAGAACCAAACTAGGAAACCAATACTTATTTACTATTGTGGACGCTGCAACACGCTATCCCGAAGCTATTCCTATGAGAAAAATTAATGCTCGTGCTATTGTGAGAGCGCTAATGAAATTTTTCTCCCAGGTTCGATTGCCACGAGAGATACAGTCAGACCAGGGATCTAATTTCACTTCTAAGATCTTTCGAGAAACATTATCCCACCTAGGAATAAAGTCTGTACTTTCAACCAGTTATCATCCACAGTCACAAGGTGCTCTAGAGAGATTTCATCAGACACTGAAGTCCATGATGAGAGCTTATTGTGAACATTTTTCTAGAGACTGGGATGAGGGTATACCTTTTCTTCTGTTCGCTATGAGAGAAAGTGAGCAAGAAAGTCTCGGGTTTAGTCCGTTTGAATTAATATTCGGATACCAAGTGCGTGGTCCTCTCGCAGTGTTAAAAGACGAGTGGACAGGAAAATCAAATCCATCATTGAGTACTTCACCTTCATTAATGCAGCAACATTTGACAGCCGCTAGAGAGCTAGCTTCGAAAAACCTAGTTTCAGCCCAAGCTAGAATGAAGCAACATTATGACAAGCGTGCTGTTTCTCGTTCTTTTAAAGCAGGAGATAAGGTGATGGCTCGGTATGATGGCCAGGTATGATGGTCCCCTGGAAGTAGTGAAAAAGCTTAGCGACGTAAATTATTTGGTACGTACGCCTGGGAAAAAGAAATCTAATCATGTGTACCATGTTAACCAGCTTAAGACATACTACGCTAGTCCTCTACCTACTACATCTATTCTTCCTAGGACAGAGGAAGAAAACGTCAGTCTACCTGACATCTCTAGAGGTATAGAGGTGCGTTTAGAAAATTCAGTGACTCTTCAGTCACTAGACGATTTTCTTAGTAACCTTGGGATTGATAAAGCTGGTGATATTAAAAACATGGTTTTGCATTTCCCTGAATTGTTCAGTGATGTTCCTAAACGTTGTACTCTGGGTGTACATGATGTTGATGTATAGGGAGCATCACCCATTAAGCAATCACCATATAGAATGAGTCCAACAAAGCATAAAGCATTGAGAGAAGAGGTTGATTTTCTGTTATCTCACGGACTTATTGAGCGCAGTAAAAGTCCATGGGCATCTCCCTGTATTTTAGTGCCAAAACCTGACGGTAGTTTCGGATGTGCACTGATTACGGGAAAGTAAACTCTGTCACCTTGCCTGATGGTTTCCTCTACCTCCATTGACGACCTTATTACCGTGTGTCAGGACCCAGTTTGCGCCTTTTAAATCTCTTACGAGGCTATTATAAGCCCCACTTACGACGTCCCCTAAAGAAAATATCTGCTTTTAATGTTAAAAATGATTTGTTTAACACCTCGTCCCCTCCCTTGGCCATGTAACCGGTTTTCTTCATTCCAAGTTTTAATGAAGAGTTGCCCACAATTAGGGGAGTAAAGCCTCCCTTGAGATTTATGGTGTACGTGACGAGTGGGAGCGCATTTGACAGTCTAGAGTTGTTGGAGGGGACTGGCACATTACAACTTCACTGTTAATTAGCTAAATGTAGTTTTGGTCAAGCCAAGATTCCCTATCTAGGCTTTTGTATGCCAAGGTGAGGTTACTCCTTTGAGGCAAAGGGTTGGGAAAATTTCTGAATTTCCGTGCCACAGGAAGGAAGGGAGTACAGAGATTCCGGGGTAGGAGGATATTACGAGGTTCTGTCCAAACTTTTTTCAGATTGCGCCCCTTTAATGAGTACTAGTGCAAATTTCGTTCACCGGACTGAGATTGTTAGACTCGTTCAAAGGTTGGCACTTGCTTTCCCCGCCCCGTGTTTAAAAAATCCTAATTTCAATTTCCCCTTTTTTTCACATTAGTTTCGGTGGTTTTGCGTGGGCCTGTGCGCTCCAACGTCAACATCCACTGACATTCTCCATCCTATATTTAATATTTTAAGCTTAAACGAAACCGAAAAATTAGCCCCTTTGAGAAAGAGGCTCTACTCTGGGGTGTCCCCTTTGGGCATTTTGACGTGTATTTGGGCATTCCCCTTTTTTTAAAATTTCTTTTTTCGACCCCAATCCCCCTCATTATAAATTACACTTGAAAAAAAAAATGCAGGGAAACATGAGGGGGGCCCTCAAATCCCCCTTATTCGATTAGTATAAAACACATAAGTGGTCATTGTAATGTAATTGCTGACGCTCTGTCATGTCCTTAATAATTATCAGTTACATTAAATTAACGTAATTTTAATGCCCAAATACCTTTTGTTACTTGCTATGTCAAATTCAGTAAAGTAACGTAATCCCTCCAGCCCATATTAACTATGTATACTCATGTCATGTCTAATTATTATATTTATATATTCACAGTAGTGTTGTGTATGGGGAGGAGACATAAGCTGAGTGATGAGTGGGTAGTGTCGTGTGGGCGATGTTACTGCTTGGCGGAACACACTCCTGCCGCAAACCATCCCCCCCTCACTACACACCTTAAGCTGTTTCATACTCAGATGTCCATACTACATAGCATTCCACAACCACTACTTCAGAGTGGAATGCAGTCTCCTCTACTATGATCGAGCCTCATCGTGCCAAGCTAGTCTGCGCTAGCCTGTCTCTACACTGATGTACATAACCAAGAATATGCGGAGATACGATACTGTGTACTGCCCTAGTAATAGGGGCATATCCTAGTGACAGACGCTGTGAAATTATAAAAGTGCTTGGCACAAGAGTGACTCTGATTAATATTTATATTAAATTGTGTTGATATTGGTAATCAGTAATAATGTGAAAGACATTAATGCAACTCCTAGTGCGACCGTTTGTCGTGTTGGGGGGTGTTGCAACTCCTGAATGGGTTGCAATATATATAATGTATATTATGATTATGAATATAATGTATATTACCTTTTCATATAATTTTATATTGCTTATATTTTGCGATAATAGCCCAAATCGTAAATGTATTGCTTTATATTGTTATTTGACTTGGCTTCCTTTGTTAGGTAGGATGTTTACATATGTGCTCAGTTCAAGTCTTGATTGTCTAACTACTGTAATTATCGCTTGTGGCTCGTTTCCCTGCCGGCTTCTCGTTGTTACTGATCAGCAGCTGTCCACGGAGCTATCACGTGATCGAGTGGGGGTGTCCTCACCTCGCCTGAAGTATTCAGTCTGGTCTAGACTCTCTTGGTGGTTGGAACAGATTGTCTGTCTCATTATTTTTGTTAGTTCTGTAGAACTCTGTTCACAGAACATTGTATAGACTTAGTGATTTTCGACGTTGTACTGAGGTTGTGTGTCACATAGACACTCAAAACATCTCAGGTCCTGAGCTGTAGCTTCTGACCTACTAACTTGTACTGATATCTGTGTATTATCACAGTCGGGGATTTTCTTATGCTGAACTTAGATTCAGTAAGTAGTATGGGAGTTTTGTGACTTTTGTGGAGGATCTGCAGATGGTCCCTACTTAGAGTCGTTATATTATCTCCTTGTTCCTGATTCTGTGTCGCAGTTGCTTGTTATATTGCTATTGGGCTTAGCATTCTTTTTATTGTTCAAGCAGACTGTTCTGATTGCCAGTTGGTCAAGAAGTTAGTTTATTTGAGGACTTTGTCAGTCACTTGTTTAAGTCTAGTCGAGTCGTGAGACATAGCGAACTACTTAGAGCACTTACACACACACACACAAACTTGTACATATTTGTAATATCTTATTAAATGTTAATGTACCAGACGGTACTTAAGAATTATAAATGTGATATGTGTTTTCAGCACAATAATATTGTACTCGAGAGAAGTGATATTTTTTAATTCTGTGATTAATTTAATTTAATTTGATATTCGCTAGACAACTTAATAACTAATAAATTTATTAAATTTTTAATTTCTCTAGTTAGTAGTCTACCAGTTGTAATCCGAAGCACTATTTAATCATACAGAATTCTAATGGATAATTGGACAAGGTACTGACTACTTGTTCGAAACCAGTAAACAGGGCTGGATGATAGAAGGGCATTTTCTTTCTAGTATTCACTGGGGATCTCTAAACTTTTAGAATCGCGTTTTTTGTAACAGTGGTAGTACTGTAGTGGGGGGATGCAGGAAGGAGATGGTAGTGATGGTGGTAGGAGTGGTGATGGTGGTAGTTTGTAGTAGTTGGTGGTGGTAGTACTGTAGTGGGGTATGCAGGAAGGAGATGGTAGTGATGGTGGTAGGATGGTGATGGTGGTAGTATAGTTGGTGGTGGAGTACTGTAGTGGGGTAGCAGGAAGGAGATGGTAGTGATCGTGGTAGGAGTTTGGGGATGGTGGTAGTAAATAGTTGTGGTGGTAGTACTGTAATGGGGTATGCAGGAGGAGATGGGAGTGATGGTGGTAGGAGGGTGATGGTGGTAGTAGTAGTTGGTGGTGGTAAATACTGTAGGTGGGGTATGTGGAAGGAGATGGTAGTGATGGTGGTAGTAGTAGGTGGTGGTAGTGGTGTGGTGGTAGTAGTAGTTAGGTGGCAGTAGTGGGGATGGTGGTAGTGGTGATGGTGGTAGTAGTGGTGATGGTGGTAGTAGTAGTAGTTGGTGGTAGTACTGTAGTGGGTATGGTGGAAGGAGATGTTTTGTGATGGTGGGGAGTAGTAGGTGGTGGTAGTGGTGATGGTGGTAGTAGTAGTAGGTGGTAGTAGTGGTGATGGTGGTAGTGGTGAGGTGGTAGTAGTGGGGATGGGGGGTGGTAGTGATGGTGGTATGGCGATGGTGGTAGTGGTGATGGTGGTGGTAGTGGTGATGGTGGTAAATGGTGATGATGGTGGTAGTGGTGATGGTGGTAGTAGTTGGTGGTGGTAGTACTGTAGTGGGGTATGTTGGAAGGAGATGGGAGTGATGGTGGTATAGTAGTAGTTGGTGGCGGTAGTACTGTAGTGGGGTATGGTGGAAGGAGATGTTAGTGATGGGGGTAGTAGTGGTGACGGTAGTAGTTGGTGGTGGTAGTACTGTAGTGGGATAAAGGTGGAAGGAGATGTTAGTGATGGTGGGGAGTAGTGATGCTGGTAGTAGTATTGGTGGTGGTAGTAAATGTAAATGGGGTATGGCGGAAGGAGATGTTAGTGATGGTGGTAGTGGTGATGGTGGTATAGTAGTAGTGTTGGTGGTGGTAGTGGGACTGTAGTGGGGGTTTCTGGAAGGAATGGTTTGTGATGGTGGTGGTAGTGGTGATGGTGGTAGTGGTGATGGGGTAGTTTTTGGGTGGCGGTAGTAGTGGTGATGGGGTAGTATGGTGATGGTAGAGGTGATGGTGGTGTGAGGATTGGGTAGTGGTGATGGTAGTAGTGGTGATGGTGGTAGTAGTGATGGTATAGTGGTGATGGTGGTAGTAGTGATGGTAGTAGTGGTTTATGGTGGTAGTGGTGGTGATGGTAGTGGGGTGATGGTAGCAGTGTAGTGGCCGATGGTGGTTGTAGTGTGTGGTGAGGGTCGTAGTGGTGATGGTGGTCGTAGTGGTGATGGTGGTAGTGTGGTAATGGTGGTGTAGGGGTATGAGGTGGTAGTGTGGTGGTGAGGTGGTAGTGTGGTAGTGAGTTTTTTGGGGTAGTGTGGTGGTATGTGGTGTGGTGGTAGTAGTGGGTGGTAGTAGTGATGGTGGTAGTGTGTAAAAGGTGGAAATAGTGGTAAAGGGTGGAAATAGTGGGAAGGTGGTAGTAGGGTAAAGGTGGAGTAGGGGGAAGGTGGTGGGTTTGGTAAAGGGTGGTAGTGTGGTAAAAGGTGGGTAGTGGTGGAAGTGGTAGTGAGGGTGGGGGAGTGTGATGGGGGTGGGGTGTGGTGGAAGTGAGGTGTGGTGTGTTAAAAAAAAACGCGATTCAAAAAGCTTAGAATCCCCGTAAAACTGGGAAAAAGGGACTGCCCTTCAAATTTACCTGTTATGGGTTTTCGTAACAAGTAGTCGTATCCTTGTCCCAATTTTCCATTGAAATTTAGTATGATTCAATAGACTTCAGGATTACAACTGGTAGGCTATAACTAGGAAATTAAAATTTAATAAATTTATTAAAGCTAGAGGTATATTATCAAATTTAAAATTTAAAAAAAATTTTAAACCAGTAATCAAAAAATCACTTCTCTCGAGTACAAATTATTGTGCTGAAAACACAATCACATTTTAATTTTAATACCCTTGGACATTAAAATTTAATAAGATATTACAAATATGTACAAGTTTGTGTGTATGTGTGCAAGTCTTAAGTAGTTCGCTATGTCCACGACTCGACTAGACTTAAACGGTGACTGACAAAGTCCTCAAATAAACTAACTTCTTGACCCTGGCTATCAAAACAGTCTGCTTGAACAATAAAAAGAATGCTAAGCCCAATAGCAATACAACAAGCAACTGCGACACAATCAGGACAAGGAGATAATATAACGACACTAAGTAGGGACCATCAGCAGATCCTCCACAAAAGCACAAAACTCCCTACTACTAAATCTAAGTTCAGCATAAGAAAACCCCCCGACTGTGAAAATTTACACAGATCCAGTACCAATTATGTCAGAAGCTACAGCTCAGGACATGAGATGTTTCGAGTGTATGTGACACACAACCTCAGTACAACGTCGAAAATCACTAAGTCCATAAAATGTTCTGTGAACAGAGTTCTACAGAACTAACAAGAATAATGAGACAATCTGTCCAACCACCAAGAGAGTCTAGACCAGACTGAATACTTCAGGTGAGGTGAGGACACCCCCCCCTCGATCACGTGATAGCTCCGTGGACAGTTGCAGCTCGGAAACAGAAGCCGGCAGTCTAAGGAGCCACAAGCGATAATTACAGTAGTAGACAATCAAGACTTTAACTGAGCACATATGTTACATCCTACCTCACAACATAAGTCAAATAATATTAAAGCAATATATTTACGATTAGCTATTATCGCAAATATAAGCAATATAAAATTATATGAAGAGGTGAAAAATTATATATATAACATTATATCATAATCATAATATACATTGTAACCCATTCAGGGGTTGCAACACCCCCCCCCAACACGACAAACGGTCGCACTAGGAGTTGCATTAATGTCTTTCACATTATTACTGATTACTTTATATCAATACAATTTAATATAAGCATTAATCAGAGTCTCTCTTGTGCTAAGCACCTCTACAATTTCACAGTGTCTATACAATAAGATATGCCCCTAGTACTAGGGCAGTACACAGTATCGTATCTCTGCATTCTAGTGGTTATGTACATCAGTGTAGAGACAGGATAACGTAGACAAGCATAATAGTCTTTGTATAGACAGGAGACAGCATTCCAATCTTAAGTAGTGGTTGTGGAATGCGAGGCAGTATGGACATCTGAGTATGAAACAGCTTAAGATGTGTAGTGAGGGGGAGGGGTCTGCAGCAGGAGTGTTGCGCCACACGCAGTAACATCGCCCACACAACACTACCCACTCATCACTCAGCTTATGTCTCCTCCTCATACACATCACTACTGTGAATATATAAATATAATAATTAGACATGTTTTTTAAAAGTTAAAGGGGGGAGGGGTTAAGTTACTGTACTGAATTTGAATAGCAAGTAA
>NC_069444.1:4628543-4645983 GCF_026875155.1 Cherax quadricarinatus | reverse complement strand
GGGACACCACGTGACAACATGTCAGCTGGATTCTCTTGGGTAGAGACGTGGAGAAAGAGATAATCTCTCTGCATCTCTTTTATTTCTGCTACTCTGTTCTGTACATAGACCAACTTACTCTTATTATTTCTTAACCACTGGAGAACTGCCTCATTATCACTCCAGATCACGGTTTTTCTCAATAGTGAATGATCAAGTACTTTGTTGAGATAGACAGCTAATTTTGTACCTACATAGAGTGCTGTCAGTTCCAATTGTGGTACTGTTCTGACCTTCAAGGGTGCTACCCTGGCCTTTGAAGTAATTAGTGTACTTCCTTCAGCATTACTCATGTAAGCTACAGCGCCATAACCTCTGGTTGACGCATCACAGAACACATGTAATGTGTACTTGTTTCCCTCTTGACCTATTTGTCTGGGAAATTTAATTTGATGAAGTTGTTTAAACTCCTTGGATATTTCATCCCATGCTTGACTCATTTCTAGAGGCAAGTTCTCATCCCATCCAATTTTGAGTTTCCATGCATCTTGCATAAGCATTTTACCCTTTATGGTAATTGGTGAGACGAGTCCTAGAGGATCAAAACATTGTGATACCTCTGACAGTAAACTACGTTTAGTGAGTGTACTGCATGATTTATTGTTTATCTTTTGAGACTCAAAGTATCTTCCTGTGTGTTCCAATTAAGTCCCAGCATATTGTTGCAATCAGGAATTTCAGTTTCAGGGAAATCTTCTTTGATAAGTTCCCTTAATTGCTTTGAATTTGTATTCCACATCCTTAGAGGCATATTTGCTTCTTTCATCTCCTTGTTAGCTTCTCTGTATAAGGATTTCAAATCCTCCTCTTTATTCACAGTACCTTGAAGATTGTCCACATAGAAACTTTTCTTTAAGATTTCTTTGAAGGGACTTTCAGATTTCTTCAAATGTGTATTTAGAGTAGCTTCTAGTAAGAATGGAGAGGATGTTGCACCAAATAATACTGATTTGAAACGATAAGTTTTCACAGGACTTTGAGGATCATGTGGATTTTCAGGCCACAAGAATCGAGTATAATCTCTATCTATTTCTTGTAGTCCTACTCTTAAGAAAGCCTTGGAAATATCAGCCGTGTAGGCATATGGGTTTGTGCGAAATTTCATAAGCACGTCTCCAAGCTTCTCAGTTAGTGAGGGTCCGGTCATCAGACAGTCATTAAGACTTGCTACATCTTTATTTGCACGTGCGCTGCAATTATATACAACACGTAGTGGAGTGGTTTCAGAATCTTTTCTGACTCCATGGTGCGGGAGATAATGAGCGTTTGTCTTCAACTTATCTTCGACTATTTCCTCAATGAATTTATTGTCCAACTGTTCTTGTATGATATTATCATAGACAGTCAGTAGCTCTGGATTCTTCCTGAGCTCATGTATTTGTGCTTTCATCTGTCCGAAAGCCATGCGATAATTGCTAGGCAGATGTGGTGGATTTAATTTCCATGGTAACCTAACCCAATACTGTCCATCTTTATATTTGACAGTGTCCAAATATTGGTTATAAGTCTGAGACTCTTGTGGGCTTGGTTTATTTACATCAATACCTATCGCATCTAAATCCCACAACTTATCAACTGGTTCATTCATTTCTTCCAGTAATGATAATTTTTGCTGTGGTACATGATCAGCGGTTATTCTCGTAACTAGTACATTTTCCACTGAATCAATATCAGCTTCTTTCCCACTTTGAGAGGGAATGGGACCACATATCATGTGGCCTCCTGCTGTTTTCAGCAAGTGAACATCATGTTTACTTACTATATTTTGCACAAAACAGTGATAATAATCACTTCCAATGATTAAATCAATTGGACTAATTGTGTCCGTCTGTATGTCAGGACAGGCTAACTTGACCTTAGCTGCTTTCAGTGCTGCAACTGTTTCTTTTAATCCCTGGATCTGCACAGACTTAGGCAAATCATCTACTACCACAGCTTCTACTGTCTTTTTCCTGTTTCCTAGACCAACAGTGATTTGGCTAGGTCATATGTCTGTTTACCAGAATTGTGGAAAAAACCAGCTATATCTAACTGTATTTTGGCATAGGGTTGTTTATTCAGTTTCTGCAACACTGATCTTCTTATGAAGGACCTTTGTGAGCCTTGATCAAATAGTGTTAGCACATTGGTTTTGTGTAATTTATTAGATAACTCAACTCGAGCTATCGGGAGAGCAGTTGCTTTAAACTTATCTCTCACATTTAATGCTGTTGCTTGTTGACTTCCTGATTCTGTGGAAGTCTGCTGCTGTTCAGCAAAAGTATTTGGGCATAATGCTGTATGATGCATACCCTTGCATTTAAAAACACTTCTTCAGTGAGCATTTTCCTCCCTTGTGTTCACCTAAACACTTGATGCATCTTTTCAGCTGATGAACACGTTGTTTACGTGCCTCCATTGATGTGTATTGACTACAATACTGTGCCCAATGTGTTCCATCACAAAGTACACATTTTGGAGTACGTTTATGTATGACAGTCTGTTTACTGTCTGTTGTATTCACAGCTTGATAAATGCCTATATGGGATTTCCCATTATGTGGTTTAGTGGGAGTAGGTATACTCTTTTTATACTGAGTTGAAGGTTTATTATCCACTGGATTTGTGGATTTTTCATCTTGTCTCGTTGCTTGCATGCATGAAACTATTGTTTGTAAACCATTGCTAATTTCCTCACAAGTGAAATAGCGTTTATTGAACATAATATTTAATCGTTCAATAGTTTGTGGTGAAAAGCTTATCTGTACAATACCACTGATAAACCAATCACATTGTCTTAGGTCATATTTAGCACCTAGAGATCTGAGACTATTGTCTAATGTGATTCTAAATGCCTGTAAGTCTGAAAAACAATGTTTGGGTGGCTTCAAGCTTGATATTAAGACTGCATGTCTAACTCTAGCCTTGTCAGCATCGAAGTAATTGTCTGCTAAGACACGTAAGGCTATTTGATAATTACCTTTAACCACCGGAAATGACTTAATCAGTTCATAGGGTTCTCCCTTCACAAGACATTTAAGGTAATTGAACTTAGCAATCTCATCTATGTCAGTTCGTGAATTTACTATGGATTGAAAACCACTAATGAATTCTTCATAATTATGACCTTGGAAAATAGGTAATGACAATGTAGGTAAGCTTGGTAATGGGACACTTGTTGTTACAGGTGTAACAGGTGTTTGACCACTAGTAGTAGGTCTCTGTGACAGAGTTTTACGGCAGATAGCCTGTACTCCTGTCCACCTTAATTGTTGATCACTAAAAGTATCCAAAACATTTTTAATTTCATCCTCAGATGGATCTGATTCAAGAAATTTATTTTCATAATGTGTATAGTCTGAATTAATTATTTCCATACGTTGTGTAAATAATTCAAACTTGACCTCAAGATCATCAAAATCTATGTTTGTATCTTGAGTTAATCCTAACAGACTGAAATTAGATTTTCTAATTGTGTAATCTTAGTCTGTAAAGACTGAAACTGAGTTTTCAAACAAGCCATTTTAATGGTATACTGAAAATTCTAGCACCACACTTAGAGTGTTTAAAAAACACTGTACTGCTATAAACAGCTGAGTTTTTGTTATGCTTAAGTCAGCAATAATCGAGTCAGACACTACTGACCCACTAAGCTTAACCTCAGGGTCAATGACCATGAAGGGTACACGTACATGTGCTGGTGTTTATGGCTTGAGTTTGCTGTGTCAGCCTGACCACGATGATTAATCGTAAATAACGATGTTATACACTTCATTCACTATACACTATAAATGTCACTGTATAACTGTAAATCACACGTGAATATTACTTACACATATATAAATTTCACTGTTAATATATATTTGAAAGCTTACACTTTATATATAAGTTCCTTTAATATAACAGGTAGATCTATAAGAAACAAACTTTAACACAATCTTGTCTCTTAATTTCTGTCTATAAACATTATAAACACTGTGTTATATATACACTCAGACAAACAACATCACTTGGTGGTTGTCTTAATCAGCAATTTCTCCAGATTGGAGCAGTGGGTGCAGGATGTGGGTGAGTCACCCAGCTCCCGTTTTCTTTGGGTGTCCGCTGGGTGAGCGCCCGTTTTCTTTTGGGTGAACGCTGGGTGAGCGCCCGTTTTCTTTTGGCTGCCCATTCTCTGTGATTGAGTCTGGAGGGACTCATTTATACTGATTTATATTGTAAAACACTAGTTTTACAGCTTTTTTCGAAGGACCTTGGCTCATAGGTTATTTGTACACTGTAGTACAACATATTTGGACCACAGTGTGGTCTTTATCCGGTTCGAAGGACCAAATTCTGTTGAGAATTTTGGCCTTACCTGCTGTGTTTATTATAACTATATATAATGAACACTTAGCTGATAAATGACAGCAAATCGTCTACACAGCCGCCCCTGCAGACGAGGTCTAGAAGCTGTCGAAACCATCACAACAATTGGCTGGTCAAGAGATACAATTTGTAAGTATAAATACCCCTAGGGGGTGTTATGTCAGCATATTTCATTCGATGATGGCTGACACGATTTTACCTACTTGTTTGGGACTCAAATGTCCACACCTTACTGGAGCGATTATAGGTTGATTACAAACTCCATGTGACTCCCAAGAATTGTGCAATCCCCCGATCTTCTAGAAATTCGTAACATCCTTGCGCTTTGTAACTTGACGCTATGGTGTTCTTCATCACCTTCGACTGGTATCGGTGACTTGATAGAAACTTGAAAGTGTCTTGGATGTCAGTCTTCCATTGTCTTAGGGAAATGCACAGGTACAACTTGTTCCACAAGATTTGTCTTTTATTGTTCACAATGTATCACAAGAGAAGTGATCCAACTTCTCTTAAGTGTTTGTGTTTGAGGACACTTTGTTCACAATAATGCACAGATTCAGTATCCTAGCGTCAGTGTCACTCTCCATAGAGTAGTCAAAGATAGTCTGGCCTCGGCCTCCACCGCCCCAAGTCGTTCACTGCCCATAGCACAAAACAAAAAAAAAACGCTGACCTAGTACCTTGCATCCTTGTCACCTCCTCGTGAAGCAAAGCAGAATGTTTGTTTCTTGCTGTCTTAGCATTAGACAAACATTATTTTTTACTATGGTAATTAAAGTGGGAGAAGTGTATTTTCCTTAATTGTCCTGCTAAGTAAGAGTTGTACTGTCTCTTTATAAAAATAAAAATACACTTTGAAACACCGCTGCAAGGAGCAGAGGTCACTTGCTACGTGGCATAAGCATCTTGTGATCAATTACTCACTCTAGCAGTAAACAAGCCCCTCCGCTCGTCCCTTCTGAGGGCTTGGCCACTCAAGCTAAAGGGGGCTGAAGGGGGCTGAAAGGGCTGAAGGGGCTGATACCCCCCTCCAGGAGAAATTTCTCCACAATAAGTGACTAAAATAAACGAGTTTGTGAGTTTAGCAATGTGATTGCTTTTGTTTGGCACAATTAACATAGTTTCAGTATTGGTGTATCACAGGATTCAGTATTTTAGATTGAGATTATTATTTCTGTTTATGGTAAACTGGAGTGAGTGAGTTGTGTGTAAGTCGTGTTGAACCACCAGGTGGGTATTCGTGTAGTTAGTTGACGGGGTTGCTATCAGGAGATAAGATGTTTTCTAATGGTAGTTTTGAAGGTGATGAATGTTTGTCTGCAGTTCTAGGTTATCAGGTAGGGTATTCAGATTTTAGGGGCCTTTGACATTACATTGAATTTTTGTAAAGGTTTAGTCAGACACGGGGAATGTCGTAGACGTAGAGATGTTTGTGTCTGGTGTTATGCTGTGTGTTCTGCCACAACTATCAAGAAAGCGTTTTAGGTCAAGGTTGATATTAGGTTTTAAGGGCCTGTAGATGTAGATTGCACGTAGTAAGTGTGGATGGACTGAACTGGGATTAAGTTTAGGGTATGGAAGAGTGGGGGGTGTGTTGCCTAGGATGGGGATTAGTGATTAATGCTTACGCAGTTTTTGTTGGGTTATTATGGCTTTAGGTGTGTTTGCTGCAGTTGTTCACAAGCACAAATAGATAGGTGAGGTATTCATAAAAAGTGTGTGGTTATAGTGTGAGAAGGGCATTTTGCGGCACTAACGTATTCGTATCTTGGAGAGGATCCCAACCGTTTTTGGATACTTTTGTGGTTATATGTGGATATGGGAGCTGATAATTCAGGTTTATTGTAGGTATAAGCCTTGGATTTTGCACCCATTATTTCTGGTGTAATTAGAGTGTTTTTCAATCTTAATGTTTATTTGTGCAGCTCCTGCTATGCTACCCAAAACTATAATATAGTAGGTTTTGTCAGGTGTTAAGCATAAGTTTATTGGGCTTTCATCTAGTCGATATTTAAATCAGCTCCTTACATTCACCAATGGTTTGTTGAGAGGTGGCATGATAGGGTGAGAGTTGACATGGATAGGATAGTCGTGTCGTCAGGCAATACTACAAGACAATGGGTTTCAGGTGTTGGATATGTTTGGAAAGGTTCATTGATGTATATGGAGGAAGAGCAGGGGACAAAGACACTTCCCTGAAAGAACTCCTGTTTCAAGTGGACGTGTATTGCATGATGCTGTGTCCTCTAATGGTGACATAATGGATACCTATTAGTTATGTCAAGATTTGAATAAGGCTAGCGCATGGCCTCTTTATACCGTAATGATAAAGTGTGTGGAGTCTGGAAGTAGGATGTCGTGCGTTGGTTACTGTGTCAAAAAGCTTTTCTTAGGTCAATAAAAATTCCTAGTGGATATTTCCTTATTTTTCCAATTGGCTGTGAAAGCAGATCTTGCATTTTTATGATTGCATTATTAGTTGCTTTTATTTTTTCCTGAATCCAAATTGGCAGGGGTTGATATGTTTTGAGCCGTTATAAAATGAATACAGTCTCTTGTGGCACGAGTTTCTAAGATTTTGGTTAGAATTGGTAAGTTAGATAATTGGCCTAAGTTGTTTAAGTCTGTAGGGTCCCACCTTTATGTTTTGGTGTAACCCTTCCATTCTTGAGTAGATTCGGGAGTTGATAAGGTAGTCTCTAGTGAATTGTTAAATAGTAAGGAAATGCATGAGATAAGGACATGGGGCCAGCTCGCTTGTACAGTTAATGGTGGGACATGAGACAGATTCCCAGAGTATATTTTAAGTGACTTTATATCTCGGTGTACTTTCCGTGGGCTCAGTTGGTTGGCAAGATAGAAGGAATTAGATGAATTCCCCTCTAGGTAGTCCCGGCATGGGCATTGTTATGGTGGGACTTTTACTCGGCGAGATTAGATCTGTAGTTGTAGATGATGTCGTTATCTTGTGAGCTTGTGTTCAGTGGATGTCCAGTGTGTGTTTCATTAGGGTTTAGTTAGGACAATATCTTGGTTTTTCTCAGTTTGTGGGTCCCTAGAATCTCCCGTGAGAGTGTATTCAAGGTCTTTTTTATATCTCCTTAGTGTATGTGATGATGGTAAGTCGTAATTGTTTAAAGTCATCTATGTTTTTATAGGAAGCTTGCAAATTCCCAGAATCTGTTGAAAAGATCAGGATTAGAAATACTCTGGAAATGCTCAGGAAAAAGTGCTTAATGTTCAGCATCGCAAAGCTATTTTTACCAATGAAAAATAACCTTCACATAAGGGGTTCAATGTTTGGAAGAAATTCCTGAGTTTCGAGGAAACATGAAAACAGGAACCACTTCACAGGATTGCATTTTAGCCAGTGTATTTCGTGCACAGAAAAAAGGTTATTGGATTCTCATTTGGAAAATCAAACTGAAAAAGAGCGCACTTATTGGAGAAAAGTTCTAGAAAGAGTTGTTGCTGTTGTAAAATTCTTAGCTCTAAGAGGACTTGCTTTCCGTGGAGAAAATGAGGTTTTGGTTCGGAAAACAATGGCAATTTCCTAGGGATCATAGAACTGTTAGCAAAATTTCGATCCATTCTTAGCAAATCATGTGACACGCCTTGGAAATGCAGGAAGAGGCACTGTATCTTACATGTCATCTACTATATGCAATGAATTTATTGAATCTGATGACTAAGAAGGTCCTCAATAGCATCATAGCAGCTGTGAAAACTGCAAAATACTTTGCAATAAGTGTAGATTCCAACACCAGATATTTCATATACAGATCAATTGACATTCATTGTTCGCTTTGCTGGCTCCATTGATAAGCCTGTAGAGCGCTTTTAAAATTCATTCCTCTTTCAGGCCATGATGGAGAAACAATGATGAAATGTAGTACTGGATACTCTGCTTGAACATGATCTCTCTATTATGGATTGGCCATGGCCAGAGCTACGACAATGCAAGTAACATGTCGGGTAAATATAATGGATTGCAAGCCCGTATCAAGCAAATCAACCCACTTGCTGAATATGTGCCCTGCTCAGCACATTCTCTTAATCTTGTTGGGTCATGTGCTGCGGAGTGTTGTGTCGCTGCAGTTTCATTTTTTGTACTTTTACAAGCACTCTTTAATTTTTTCTCTGCTTCAACGCATCAGTGGGATATACTCAAGTCAACCATTCATGGAGATGTCATCAAATCATTATCAACAACAAGGTGGTCAGCGCAGCATGATGCAGCACTTGCTTTGAAAGACAGCTTTGCTGAAATACATTCTGCTTGGATCCAAATAGCAGAGGATGAAGACCAGACAGCAACTACAAGAAGCGTAGCAGCCAGCTTAGCATCAAAATTAGAAGATTTTGAATTGGCCTTACTCTGTGTGCTTTGGGACTGTATACTGGAACGGTTAAATGCCACGAACAAGACACTTCAGAAAATTTAAATTGAAATGGCTACTTGTGCTAACCTGTAGCACATTAGTGGAATTTGTAAGCTCACTTCGCAATGATAAAGCTTTTGAAATGTTTGAAGAGAAAGCTAAACTGCTGGGAAAGACTACAGTTACCGGGCTGATCATCAGCGGTCAAGGAAGAGGAAACGCAATTTTGAAGAGCCAGACAATGAAATTGTGTTGCTACCAAGGCAGAAATGTAAGACAGCTACATACTTCGTCATTCTGGATTCACTGATTACAGAATTGGTGAAAAGAAAAGAAATCTACCAGAATCTCAATGACAAGTTTGGATTTCTGTTCAAAATTACTACTATGCCAGATGCAGAATTCAGAGAAGCTGCATTAAAGTTGCTAACAACACCTTTCAGCAGATGTTCAGGCCCACATTTGTTGAAGAAATAGTTCATTTTTCTGGGTATATAAAACAGATAAAGCTCCACCTGAAATATGTGCACCCTCAGCTGCTTTGAAACATTTAAGAAATGCGGGTAACTCAGAAACCTTCCCTAATTTTGACATATTTGTATCGCCTTTCCCTAACACTTCCAGCTACTAACTGTGAAGGAAAAACGTTCATTTTCTGTTTTGAAAAGAGTAAAAAAACCAGCTCCGTTCAACAATGAGCCAAGACAAATTGTGTAACCTAGCTAGAGAGTGCCGGTGAGAAAGGGTTTTACCGTGGGAAATAGACCTGACCAGCACTAGTGAATTATTGCCGGGTGTCGACACAAGTGGAAATAAACGAATATCGATCTAATCTATCTATAAGTAATATAGTGAGTGACAAGGATATATATGTGCAGTGGCATAGTGAACTAAATTGTAATAAGAGTAATCTAAATTATCCCCAAGTATAGCGTACAAATAGAGTGTAGATAGGGGAATATCCTTTTCAAGTGACTGGCACTAGTGAATATTTGCCAGAGGTCCAGTGAAGTGTTAATAACGGATAAGTAACTACTACAGTATAAGATATGAAAACGAGTGATGGTAGCATTGAGGTGCAGGGAATCACAGCATACATTTAATTGAGCATACAACCCTTACCTCTACTAAACAGGAAATAATCTTTTCCTTAGAAGTGTAGGGGGAAGTTAGCGTAGGCCTGTGTAAACAATAAAACAAGATCCCAGTATAACGCAGTGAAAAGTGTAATTTGAAATAATACAGTGTTTATCCTTGAGATAAACATGTACAACACTACATAAAAGGAATTTAAATAGTAATAAAAATAGTATTAAAAAAAATAAAAATAGTGAAGTATGGCAGTGTGGGCAAGTCTGCTGACTCACACCCACCCTGCACCCGCCACCCACCCTACACCCCACCACCACCCTGCCCCACCACCCACCCTGCACCACCACCACCCACCCTACACCCACCACCCACCTACACCCACCCTACACCACCACCCACATACTGCAAACTTGGTTCATATAAATACATCTTCATATTACTGGCACCAGCAAGAGAAAGGTAAAGTGGAAATCAGTTTTCTTCTATGGCATACAGTGTAGTAGGATACAGACAGGATGTCAGCACAGCATATCTGTGGGACATGTAAAAAAATCCTTGGAAGGAAATCCAGAATCACATGCAACCTATGCTCTTCCAAACACCATATCTCTTGTACTAGACTAAATACAGCCTCAAAAAATGACCTCAAACTAGCAAGGTGCTTCTGGTTGTGCAATAAAGATGTAGAACTTTGGGCAGGTATCAGAATGGTACTAAGGAGAGTAATAAATTATAAAAATAATCAAGAAAACAGGGATGACCTCTTGGATAGTCTACCAAAAATATATAAAACATGGGAGCAAGAGATAGTGCATCAAAAAATGCAGAATGTCCATACCACAACAGACGACTCGAAACTATCTAGTCACCCACATGGTGCTAAGACAGACCCATCCCCCAGTCATAGCACTAATACCCACAGTGCTGGTGCTGGCCCAGGCTCCCCCAGGCATAGCACCAATACCCACAGTGCTGGTGCTGGCCCAGGCTCCCCCAGTCATAGCACTAATACCCACAGTGCTGGCCCAGGCCCAGCTGCTGACCCAGACCCAGCCCCACCCCCCCAGCCCCAGTGCTGACCCAGACCCAGCCCCCAGCCTTACTGCCAGCCCAGACTCTCCTAGGGACACTACCCAAACCACCACAAAAACAGTAAATATACAACCATCATTGCACAAGACCGTGGCCCACAGTACAGATGTTGGAGAGGAGTCTCCTCCTTCTTCCTCTACTGGGGAAAGTAGATGGAATCCAGGACGGGGTGGCCCTGGCTTGGATACTTTAGGATTATAGTGCAGTCCCAGAACCTGCAGAAATTGACAACACACCTCCCAACAATTCTCAACCAAAGGTGAATTTGTGCAAATATTATGCTTGGGGCATCTGTAAGCATGGAATAACAGGGGAAAAAAATGGGACATGCAACTTTGGACCATCCCAAAAAATGTAGCGACCTCCTGTCTAAAGGAGTGTGTTGTTCTTCTTCCTGTACTTTCTTTCACCCAAAAATGTGCCACTCCTCGGTCCTCCAGAAGCAGTGTTACAACATCGAGTGCCCTGCATACCATCTAAAAGGGACCAGGAGGCACAGACCCACAAGACAAACAATAGTAGCTACGACAACCCAACTCCAGGTGATATTTTTAGTGGCAGGAAACGAAAAAAGAAAATGGAAGGAAATAACAAAAATAGTCCACCACCTTGGAGCCTTGTTGGACTGGAGGCGCAGCCAGTGGCCACCCATGGCCCTCCAGAATTACAACTACTGATGCCAATAACAAAATCCCCCCAACAAACACAGAATACAACCTCGTTCATATTTGCTAATATACAGGGCCTTAAGCCATCCACCAACAACAAAATACCTTTTATCAGTGGACTTCTAGTGGAGTCTAATGCAATGTTTGCAGCCTTCACAGAGACTCACACAAAAGATCACTTTTGACAGTGAATAATGGATAAGTGGTTACAACCTTTTTAGATGCGACAGAAAAAACAGGCAACAAGGGGGGGTTGGCCTGTATGTCAAAGAGTCCCTTATTCTGCACGGAGTTGCTGAACACCACAAATGAGGTAGTTGAAGTTCTATCAATAAAGATCGAGAACCTAAACCTAGTCATTGTGGTTGTATACAAGCCACCAGATGCAACCTCACAACAGTTCAAGGAACAGCTACTGAAAATCGATTACTGTTTGGAAAACCTTCCAGCTCCATCCCCAAACATCTTACTGCTTGGTGATTTCAACCTAAGGCATACAAAATGGAAGAATGTAGCAAATAATGTTATAGCTGAAACAATCCCAGAGGTTTTGCGCGGGAAAAAAGGTCACACACACTTTGGTTACTAAGTCTTTTTGCGAAAAAACACACCTTAAGCCAGCAGATAGTGGAGCAACAAGATAAAAAAAACACACTTGCCCTTAAATTTTTCACAAATAATGGGGACTAAATAAGGGACATAAGAATATCAAAAAACAACTAATCCGTTTCAAAATTAAATCGAAGCCCGACGTACTTGCATAGGGGCCCTGAACCGCGAAATGAAATTGTACCGGGTGAAGGTGTCTTCAAAAAATTTAAAAATTTAACAACAAGAACTTTCCAACTGGGACCAGGTAAACCATGTTCCTAAACGAAACCCTGTTGGGAAGATGTTTTAAAAGGGACAGGACCCAAAACCCAGTGCCTTAAAAGGATAAACTTTGGTAGGAAGCTGTTTAGGCTTTATTCCCCTAAAAAAAGGAAGGCAGGAGTAAATGGAGAGAAAAAGACGTCCCTTACAGAAGACGACAAAGAGTCCCTGGCTCCTAGGAGTGCTAAATACCCTGATTACAAAAAGGGGGCCCCTGCCCCGGGAAGTGGAAAACTATCGAACTTAAGCTAAATGACTCTTACAGGCCCAGGAGGGCAGGGGGAGCTTAAAGCTATTAGTAAAATTTTGGAAAAAATTTAAAAAATATTTTTTTTCATATGCCAAAAAAAAGGCAAATCCCACATCTAGAATGGGGCCCCCTTACTCAGACAGGAGGGGACTTACACAGTGACAAAAAGGAAATGAGTGAAAAAATTGAAACCCCATTTACGACTCTGTGTTTAGTAAACCCATTTAAAAAGGGGTTTCTGAGGATCGACGCCCCAAAAGGATTTCTTCATAAATTGGCCTCAAAACCCCAAAAAATGTAGCCGATTTCCGACTTCCCTAACCCCGTTTAGATTTCGAAAAACCCATTGACACATGCCTATGCACCCCCCCGGGCCCAGACTCGTGGAACCCCTTTTTTCATTAAGAACTGAAAGGGAAACCCCTCTCGGTGCCCTAATAAAATTAAGGGGGAGGGAAGGGGAAAGCCTTGGGAAAAGGGGGAAATTCCAAGGGTCATTAAAAACTTTAAAAGAATTTTAAAAAGGTTGGCCCCCAAACCTTTATTTTAAAAATTTTGAATAGCTTAAAAGGGGTCCTCACATTTTTTTTTTTTTTAAATTTTTTTTTAAAAAAGGGGTTTTTTTTTCCCCAAAATCTCCCACAACCCGGGGGCAAAAAGGGTTCAGGGAAAGGCGCCCTGCCTCTCACAACTACTGGATCACTAGGGCTGGGGGGGGATGCAGGGAAAGAAAATAAAGGAAGGCAGATGTAATATACACGGGCCTTTGCAAAAGCTTTTTTGCAAATGCCCATCATGGCGTAATAGGGCCCCTAAAAAAGTGTAAAAAGGGAAAAATGGGAAAGTGGGGAGATGGATCTTTAACTTCCCAACAAAACGAACACAAAGGGGTAGTGGTCAAAAGAAATTAAATGGAGGTTGCCAAAAATGAAGAGCTCTGTTCCACAAGACACAGTACTGCCCCCCTTTATTTTATTATTTTAGACATAAACAGAGATATACCCCCCACAGACCGTTTTCCCTTTGCAGGATTTGGGGGGGGTACTAGGAACTGCATGAGGCTGTTTATTTTGCTGAGGACGGGGTTAACCCCAAGAAGATATAAACAAAATTTTTTCCCGTGGGCAACGGTTTAAAAAATAGATGTTCAATTGGGGCCAAATTTCCAATACTCCGTTATGGGAAAAATGGAGGAGATTTAAAAACTAGAAAAGGGGTTTTACTACTGACTCCGGGGCCCTTTCAATAGAGCGGGAAAAAAAAAATGTAAGGGATGGGAGTAGTAAAGTCTGAGGATTCTTTCAAGGATCACAACAGTTCCAGACGCACGTGCCCAAAAAAAATTTGGATTTGGGTTTAAGGGGAACCCTTTTAAAACGAGAGGGTGCCAAGCCCATGACGGAAACCTTTTCAAATCACTTGTTTCTTAGGGTGGGAAAATTTTGTACATTAAAATCTCCCTTCAAAGGGGGTGAAATCGCAGATCTAGAGAGTGTACAAGATTCCCTTTTCTGGGCCCTTTTTTAAATTCTGTCAAGCCCCTTAACTATGGGAACGTTGGAAGACTTGGGGGTTGGATCGTTGGGGAAAGCAGGGGGAGAATTTTTATCATAAATTTTACACTTGGAAAAAACTTGGAAGGAATGGGCCCAAAAATTTCACCAGAAATCACTCCCTTCGAAGTTTAAAAGGGTGGGAGGCGATGCAAAATGCCCCCATTTAAAAAGTAGGGGTGCCATTGGTACACTAAGAGAAAAAAACCAAAAAGTGTCCGGGCCCAAAACTGTTCAACAGCCTCCATCAAGCATTAGGGGAATTCCCAATAAACCCTGGCTGCCTTCGAGAGAGAGTGGACAGATACCTAAAGTCAGTGCCGGATCAGCCGGCTGTGGCTCGTACATTGGACTGCGTGCGGCCAGCAGTAACAGCCTAGTTGATCAGGCCCCTGATCCATCGGGGGGCCTGGTCATGGACCGGGCCGCGGGGGCGTTGATCCCCGGAATAACCTCCAGGTAACCTCCAGGTAGCCTTGTTGACCATTGAGTCTGATCTAACAAGAAATTTTGATTTCAGAATATAATTGATAATTTTGCCAATATGAAATCCAGAAAAAAGTTTTTTAAAGAAGTGCCTGTGAATATAAACAATTTTTTTACTTCTTGAGTTTATATGATTTGATAGTCTTATGCATGATGCAATGATGATAACAACAATGGTCAGTGATTTATAAAGGGAATAATAGTGCTGTAGTGGTTATGCTGAATATAATAGGTACATGATGTCACTACTTTAATAGCCTAATCTAGTAATACTATGCTGTCTTGAGTTTATTCTCTTCCTCAAATGCATGGTTTAACAAGATAAGTTAAAAATGGGTTGGAAAATGGCTTTGGTTGTTTTGATTTTATTTTTCCTATTAAATTTAATCTAATAGCCAGAATGTATTTAATTAGACCTTAAACAGGCTCACACCGACCCCCCCCCCTCACCCACAAGCTGGAAGGGGTCGCTTCGCTTCCCGTAACTCAAAGGGGCCCCCCCAATCTGAATAGCCTAGGGCCTGGAGACTTCTTAATCCGGCCCTGTTCACACCCATATAAGAGCTTTGGTAAAACTATACTCTCATACATTCCCCTCTTTGCCTCCAAGGACAAAGTTCTTTGTCTCCACAGACTCCTAAGTGCACTACTCACCCTTTTTCCCCTCATCAATTCTATGATTCACCTCATCTTTCATAGACCCATCCGCTGACACGTCCACTCCCCAAAAATTGAATACATTCACCTCCTCCATACTCTCTCCCTCCAATCTGATATTTTAATCTTTCACACCTAATCTTTTTGTTATCCTCATAACCTTACTCTTTCCTGTAATTCATTTTAATTTTCTTCTTTAGCACACCTTCCAAATTCATCCACCAATCTCTGCAACTTCTCTGCAAGGGCTTATTTTCTATCAGAATTAAATCTAATATGATATAATAAACACTATAAATAACATAAAATCTATTATATACTCTAGAGGAATAAAATAGGCCATAATATGGCGAGAGAGACCATCAGGAATATTTCGATATAAATGATGAATCCTTTCATGTCGTATTCTTTGGTCTCTGAGTAAGAAAAAAGGTGTTTTGAAGAGGATAACTGTAGAAAGAACATCAGTTTATAAGACATACACCAAAAAAAACGCAATTTTCGCAAAAAAAAAAATTTTGAGACGGCGGGTCGGCCGTCGTTCCAGGCCAATATCTCGGAAGTAACTTATTCACCAAATGTCAAAAAATTATTCATTTATTAATTAATTAAATGGAATAATATTCACAAAAATTGTAGAATAATGATTTCTCTATTTTATTGTGGGGCGATTTTTGGAAATATTCCCAAAATACTTTGGGAGTTATGTGGGAGTAAAAGGCAGATTTTTTGCAAACTTTTCCAAGAACAAAAACTTTATTTTTTTGTGAAAAAAAGATAAGTTATTTTAGAGGTCATGTGATGTATTAAATTCGTATAAGCTTTGTTCTCTCGGCCCCAAAGTGCCCAAACAACCTTACGTCGTCCCATATAGGAATAAATAGCCCCCCAAGGGCATTTTCAGTAAATCAGTTCTTTTCAGTGTTTTCTCAGTTGTTGTTTGAGTTATATTTTTGACAAATATTTTTTTACATGGTGTGAAAACACTTTGTCTTTTGCACCAAAACTGGAGGTAATCAGACAGCAAAACAAAAGAGCTACAATTTATTTGGCGACGCCCCCCTAAGGCCCCTTTTTAGTTTCCAACCCTTCCTCCTCTTTTCATTCATCCCAGGGCCTCCTGCCCCAGGCCAGCACAGGGTTTCAACACCATCAACCCTCCCCCCTTTCTTGCGATGCCTCCCTTACCCTGACTACCTCGACAGTGCTCTTCCTTCCTCCCAGGGCTCTGTACCCGCGTCAGGACATCATCTGTGTCTGACGCCGCTGCTCTCTTCCTCGTGATGCCCTCCACTTCCATGTTGTCTTCTGAGGTTCCTCATGATGAACCTCAACCTCCACCACGCCCTGTTCCACGGGGACATCTCACACTTATGCTTGGCCCGTCATCCCTGCTATGGTTTTTATCAACACCCTTCCTCCACAGGCAAATCCGTGCCTTTCACCAGCTCAGGAAAAACATCCTCAGCAGGTGGCATCAATGTCCTCAACACTTCCTGAAGCTCTTCCTCGAGAGCCTGTACCTCCTCTGCACTTGCACTTCTGCACTTTTCTCCTGCCTAGTAACAGTTCTTGTTTTTGTCACAGCTTTCCTCACACACACGCCAGTCTCCCCTATGGGATCCTCTACTCTCACTCCACAAGCGCCCAAGCCCTTGCTTTTGCGTGGGGCTTCAACAACAGCTACCACACTGGTAACGGGTGCTTCACTAGTTTGTGCAGGCGCCCTCCTCACCTTCACACACACGCTGCCGCCATATGGTCGTACCCCCACATAACCTGCCGTATATCTCTGTCCGGCATACGATACCATAACTTGTGTCCTGGAGTCCTCCAAAACGACGTAAAACGGTATGGGATGTCTCAGAGTCATCTTCAAGGAAAAAATTCCCTCCAGACGGCCCATGTAAGCACCAGCCACTCACTTGCCCTGTTGAGCCAGATGTATGGTCCCCATATGCCTCGAAACACTCCTGATATCAGCCTCATCTGCCTCAAAGGT
>NC_069444.1:4596067-4628043 GCF_026875155.1 Cherax quadricarinatus | reverse complement strand
TCTAGATGAAGTGCTGCAGCCACAGCAGTCACAGAAGACAACAACAGCAGAGGTTATTGCTGGTACTGCTGTGGCTGCCACACCAACTTCAGGGCCTAAACTAAGCAAGTGAGTCAACTCCCTTACATTTTGAGACTTGGGTGGATGTGGCAATAACAAGAGCTCTGCCACTGCACCACAAACTGGCCTTGGGAGTGGTGCTACTGACACAGCCATTAAGATACTGCATCCACACCATTCACTGTCTAGCTTTAGCAGTGCCACTGTGCTTTATACCACAACACACGTGGGAGTAGCCAGCCGGGGCTGGGCTTCCAGGCTTGACCACTTATCTCCTTGCCTTAAACACGCTTCACTTCAGTGCTGATGCCTGTTGACTTCTATTTTTAACTCACATGGGCAAAGTTTTTACAACTGTGCCTTTCTGTTTACAGTACTGGTGACACAAAAAATCTAAGCCATTTTAAATGTACATATTTGTTTCAATACATATTGTTTATGTACACTGGTGTGTCAGGTATATGTAGTCCTTATTAAAATAAGCCTTGTTATCAAAATAAACCTATATTCTTTCAACAGTCTCAATAGGTTATTAATAACATCATCTAGCTGTACAGTACACTATTCACTCACCCCATTACTTTATAACACTAGCAAGAATCCTCATGAAACTCATCAGGCTAAACACTAATCATTAGGATAGATACTTTCTCTGTCCCCTTTTCTCCCACCACTTTGAAGCTTCCACAGAACTTGCTTCTTCCTTGTCACCTTTACATTTGCCCAGAAAAAGAACTAAGCAGCCAGTAGGCACAAGTGTTGACTGCATGGGTTGCCAACATTGCCCGCTGTGAGCGTGGCTGCGATGTAAGCACAGACATTAGGAACATCTCAACCCTCTGCCATTCCAGCTGCCTGGCACAGCCATCAGTGCATTGATTACAACTTTAATGGGATGTTTATGTGCCGGATGAGCCTTAAATCCTATAAATCTCAAATGCAGAACCCATAAAATTTTTTCAATCTGTTTACAGCATTTAAATGTTCAATATATATTACACAACTGAAACCAGGCATGGTGTGTTATTCATCTTGAAACTTACTAAGGCAATCAAGGTGTCCAAAATTCTCTATATTTTTGCAGTGGATTTAGATGAATACGATAAAACGCTCAATACAAACTCTTATATGGTATTACACGAGATATAACTGTCATGTATTTTTTAGAAAGGCATGTATGGAGTGAGTGATGAATGCTTACTTCACTGGGTAACCCAGCCTTGGTGGGAAATGGCCCTACAAATAGACAAAATTAATTAGATATACCTACGACAAATTATTCAAAAATACGTTGAATAAGTGTCTTATGAACCAACTTCCACTGCAATGTTCATTCTGATTTCACTCCAAAAACAAATTTCATGTCTGCGATCTCACATTTCTGTCTTTGATACAAGTACAATTATAATAGTTTATTACAAGATGTAGACAACAACCACACACTGGTGCCAATTATTGATATTTCCTCAAGAAAGCATGCATGATGTGGAATCACAACTGATAATTAAAATACTGTACCATATTGAGTGCTTTCAAATAAAAAATTAAAATAAATTTATATTTTATAATAGATATTTTAACACAAATGGCCGTCTCCCACTGTGGTAGGGTGACCGAAAAGGAAGAAACAAAGTTTTTCATAGGTATGTATGTATGTGTGCTCAATACTGCAACCCTCTTAAGGTCAAATTTTTCTACACATATGGTAGATTCATTAAAATGTAATGACTAAATCACTGCTAAAAGTGCCAACTGTACATATGCACTGTGAGAAAATATTACTCTGTTTCTCAATGCAGATGTTGCACACACTATCATTATGCAACTATAACACTCAAATTATCATTATGCATTTTGCATGAATTATAGGTCAAAAAAAATTGAGAAAAAAAAATCATGTGGTGAACCCATCACAGATTAGGGCCTGTGTAAAAAATTATATGATAATAAATAGTTTTAATATTAATTTATGTAATTTACCAGACTTGATAACATCTAACCTGAAACACTAACTTCTCTGAGTGTCCAGAGATGAACCTGATCACCAAGCAGCTTTGACTTAGTGGCCATTTATGACCATCTGTTGATGTCCCGTACCTACTGCAAGATACACCTGGGAAGCTGTGCCGAGGCCCTGGATGGGTTAGTTTACTATTTACAGTCAAATGTTCTATAAGTATCACAATTGCATTTTGTTTGATATTCATCTTCTCCCTACTTAAATAAAAATAAATCTCTATCCATACATATCTTTCCTAACTTAAAATAAATCAGTTTAACAGGCACTCAACAACATTCTTCCGCTGAAATTCAAATCAATAGGGGTTTCTCAGCTTGACATCTACTTCCACACAATAAAACCACGGGGTTGCCGGCCAGATGGGTGATGAAACATCATGCCAACTCACCCTATTTGTAACAGAGACAGTGCAACAAGACACCAGCCATTGCTACTAATAGGGAGACAGAGGCCAATGTCATACTCAACACCCATGCACTGGACACGGGGAAACCACCCATAATCTGTCTTACCCATAATGAAATTCCTTTGGAATCCACTAGAAGATTTTGGCATGGATTTCAACTACTGGAGTCCCTGTATGAATTTATGTCTCTGAAGAAAGGCACATATCTAAAAATGGGAATATGTTTCACTTTCAAAACACTTTAAAAATAAACTCTCATTGCATTCTATTGAATATTTCCTTTGGATATTGGGAACAAAAACTATTGCAAGATTCTGTACTAAATGACAGTTGAGGAAAAGTATAAATAAATTGCAAAGAGGGGTTAATTAAAGTAGGAAATATGCAGTGGAATGTAAGTAACTTAAGGAGCAGCCCTGCGACTGCATCAACAGACCTGCTCAAGACCCGTACTCAAGAGCCGTGCCGGTCTAGATCCTTGACCAGCCTCGCTGACAGCTCATATTGTAAAGAACAAGTCACAATATCATGGCTGAAACAATTCACAACCCAGAAATTGGAGATAAAATTTTAAATAGCATTTCAGTGTATCTTGGAATATTATCAAGGCACGACTAGATAAGGATCCGAGGTAGACTGAAACATCATCCAGTTTCCATCTCAAATTTGAGAGTTAATTGTGAACTCATTAGCTAAAGCTCAGTCTGGCTCACTGTATAATTTAACTGCTTAATATATAAGTTAAGTAATTAAAATTCATTGATGTATCAATATGTTATTTTAGCCCATCTGTTGACAGCCCGTTATTCTAATATATTATTCTCTAAAGGTTGATGAGCTTTACTAACTGCCATCACAACGTGGGTGCACTGATAAATATTGCTTTAGTTTTGTAACAAGAAAAATGCCAATGTCTTATCATTAGAGAAAACCTTGCCTTTCTTATTTTGAATAACCGAGTTAAGAGCAAGAATTACAATGATTAGCCAAGTTTAACCCGTAAACAGTCTGAGGAGATCTACGTTCACGTGTGTAGTGCTACAAAAGTAGATCTAAGTTTTTTTTTACATATTTTCAAACAAAAAAAAAAAAGTAGATCAAAGTTTTTTTTTACACATTTTCAAATGTAGAAAAACAAAAAGAAATCTACTTTTGTTTACATACTTTCAAATGTTGAAAAAATGTATATATACGTTTGGACCGTTTACGGTTAATTGCTAATCATCTAACAAACCTGCTCTAACTCAACCTAGCTTTTTTTTATTAGATTCAGCTATTTTTAGCTATAATTTAATATTGGAATAAGGTACACCACATTGGTATGATAAAATTCCTCTAACGAAGACAACAGGCAATACATATTTCCCCATAATGTGCAATAATATCCATTTTTCTACTGTAATAAATTAATTGACAGTGCTTTGCCTGTTTTGCACAATACTTTTAAATGCATAATTATATATATATATATATATATATATATATATATATATATATAATATATATATATTATATATATTATATTATATATATATATATATATATATATATATAAACATACAGTACATATACATAAACGCAGACATGATATATTTATATGTAATACGTGAATGAGTTCTTTGGCTGAGCTCAGCACAACTAGTGAATACGACTCTTGGGCTAAAAAAAAATTAAATCGACCCCATAAGCTGGTTAACTTCGAGTGTCACCCTAAGAACATTACTTCTATTGTTCTCACAAAAAAAAAAATACTTTAGCACAGTGAAATCAAAGGTTTAGCAGCCTGTCTGGTCAAAGGCATAACTAGCATGGGGCCTGATACATTTTCAACTCTCAGAAAAAAAAAAAAATGGCAAGTAGAAGAAAATGTTACTAGGTAGTGTTAAGATATAATGCTTTAATCTATTTTAGTAATATATCAGAAAATAAGTTATTGTTTCTCACATATGTATTGGGAAATTATATGTACATGAGCTTTGAGTGTAAAAAATTGTGGAAAGAGGGGTTTATTCATCTTTGCTAATTGCAGTAATAATTTATATATCTTATGTATACTTGGCAAAATACTTGTAATGAATATGAGTGTATGGAAGTCAACTTTTCAGTCTACTTAACTATACTGGTGAACTTGTGGCTGACAGTAGCCACGGGGAACAGAAAGGCTGCATTACAACAACTCCCTCCCTGCTTGTTGCCTACTGCTACCCTCTATCCAAAAAGTAGAGGTCCATGAAGAGAGCTCACCTCTGTTTAATGATGTGGAAAGCTACTTTTGTTTGTGTTGACTGTTCAATGATATCGAACACAGCCAAGGACTGTACGATGAGTGGCCACACTGAGTCAATTGTGTGAAAATAGGTTTTAGTAAGTAAATTAAGGCAGACAAGTCAAGAATTCATTAAATCAAGAGGGAGATATAGATAAACTCTATAGAGAACACAGTTTAAGTTAAAATCTCTAAAGAAATATTTGAAAATTAAACTGAAGAAAAGCCTGTCTTCAATCTACTAGACTGTAGAACCTATCTCTACAAGCAGGCTCTTATGAACAAATTAAAAAAATAAATAATACAGTATTCACATTCAGACACTTCCTGAATAGAAGAACAATTTGGAGTGTTAATTATGATGATGTAGAAGTAGATCACAAGATTCAAAGATTTTCTATCATTTGTCATTTTATCTTAAAAGTGGAAATTTTCTTCTTCATTTCTGGGGTTCTCACTATGTAGTTCAAGTAACAAAACAGGAATTCATTTCATTTCTATTAAGAATCCCAAGAAGTTGCACTTGCTTTACATGAAATAACTTAATATACTAGTCATTCTAACTTCTTTCTAAATGAATCACAGGTCTTACATCACGGCCCAAACTCCTGATCACACCACCTGACATGATTCTGGGTTACCTGACTGGCTGTGGAAAACTTAATTCCAATCCATGATTGGCTAGCTAAAGATAATACACTTCATGGGGTGGCTGAAGGAAGGTGGGCCGTAATGCTATTCTCTCCTGTCAGCAGTAACAAATGTAATGCCAAATGTGCACTGACTCCAGTACTGCCGGCGCTGGCGATATAATTCATCGTTAGCTCTCTCGTGAGTTTTTAGGCTGGGGCCCCATCCCACATTTTTTCCAGCCATGGAATGCCATGGCAGAGAGATGAATGATGGATCACACTATTTGCCCAGTTTACATATGTCAACCACTTCCTTCTACAGCTGTTCTGTTGGCAATCAGAACCACTACTTGCAATGTGTTTTCACTACAGTAATAACATGAGAGTTTTGCCCATCTAATCTGGGCAATGTGATTTTTATCAAACTTCTCCCATTCTTCAGAAGGAAAATACAGTCATTAACAAGAATTCCTAACTCCAGACCTGGAAAAAAAAATTAATATTACAATAGGTTATGCATCACAAAATAAAAGTACTACTGTATATACTGAATGTGTGTTCTGTACAATGACTGTGATAGAATATATTCCCTGTCATGATTTACTACTAAAGAAGAACTACATCATAAGAGGGATGTGAAAACCCCAATACCTTAATACAAATAAATATCCTACAGTGCTAAGAATGATTTTCACAGCAAGAGCAGGATAGCAATGATGACGTATAATTAAAACCTGCAGAAATGAAATTCATTGGTACACAAAATATGAATAAGGCATTGTTGCTTGGTAAAAGATAAAATGTTACTATGAAGGAGCTGAAAATCATGAGAGCATTATTCTATGTTCAAACATTATTTTGAAACCTGCTTGTTGAGCTTTCATGCATTATTCAGCTTCCTGTATTTTTGGTTTCTACTAATTTTTTTCTATTTCTATACATTGTACCTTATGTTTTAATTCCTTTCATTCTGACATAGTTGTTGTACCAAAAGTTTTACACAGAAAAATTACTGTATATGTATTTAACTTCTTATATCCATATCTGCTGAAATAATCTTCAGCAGAAACCTTCCCTATGAGGATAGACTAAGGGCCCTGAATCTGCACTCTCTAGAAAGACGTAGAATTAGGGGGATATGATTGAGGTGTATAAATGGAAGACAGGAATAAATAAAGGGGATGTAAATAGTGTGCTGAAAATATCTAGCCTAGACAGGACTCGCAGCAATGGTTTTAAGTTGGAAAAATACAGATTCAGGAAGGATATAGGAAAGTACTGGTTTGGTAATAGAGTTGTGGATGAGTGGAACAAACTCCCGAGTACAGTTATAGAGGCCAGAACGTTGTGTAGCTTTAAAAATAGGTTGGATAAATACATGAGTGGATGTGGGTGGGTGAGAGTTGGACCTGATAGCTTGTGCTACCAGGTCGGTTGCCGTGTTCCTCCCTTAAGTCAATGTGACCTGACCTGACTAGGTTGGGTGCATTGCTTAAGCCGGTAGGAGACTTGGACCTGCCTCGCATGGGCCAGTAGGCCTTCTGCAGTGTTCCTTCGTTCTTATGTTCTTAACTAACATTGTATTATATTTTAAGTTGGTAAATTAGTTCCACTTAAGCTTTTACAACCAGACAATTAAATTTTTTATTTTATGAATTATTGTGTAACTGGTATCTATGTTCCTGATAATTCCTCATATAGATCCTGAATGGATAAAAATTAAAATATTTAGCTCCTAAAATTAGTCTAAAGTTCTGCCCAAAACACTGCAATCTATGAGCTTTCTGAATTATTGTATACAGTAGGGCCCTGCTTTACGGTGTTCCGCTAATACGGTGATTTCAAATTATGACCAAAACTTGCTATACGACTCCCAGTTTTTCTAATACAGCACGTCCCACCCGGTTTGTTTATATTCTCCGTGAGCACATCTCTATTATGTCTAGAAGCTTTCCAAAATTTCAAGTGTTTTAAAGTTATTGCCTATTTTATATATACTCTGATAATTATACTTATGTGTACCTGTACCTAAATATACTTACACACTGTGCTGGCGTGCAGCTACATATTAAAATCACTAAGAGTCTCTCTACTCTCAATGCCATATTAAAAACAATAAGTAATCTCTTGGGTGCATTAAATGTCGTATATTACACTAATATAGACATTTTCCATTAATCCATCTACAAATTTTTTTTCAAAATTATGTAATAAACATGCTATGTAACATACAAACATGATAAATACACCCCACAGTGGAAAAAATTAACAAATATGAGATGTAGCCAGGCAAACATCAGAGAAAATGTGTACACTATAATATTACTGGGAGTAACTAGAAAATTATTCCTTTCATATGCCTTCACTCAGCGTCATATCTTTTAAAAATGGTGTTATATGAGAATGAGTGTGTTTTCTCTTATTGATGTCACTGTATTAATGTGGGGACAACTTGTACACAATGTAAAGTGTTTTTTTTTTCTTCAACAAGTTGGCCGTCTCCCACCGAGGCGGGGTGACCCAAAAAAGAAAGAAAATCCCCAAAAAGAAAATACTTTCATCATCATTCAACACTTTCACCTCACTCACACATAATCGCTGTTTTTGCAGAGGTGCTCAGAACACAAACTTGTATGAACGAAAGCCTATGTGTTCGCTGGGTTGTTTACATTATGTGTAAAATTTTTTGGGAAAGCTTTGTTTAAAAATTAAAATGGAGTAAAGTTTTTCCCCTTTCAAGCAAAAGTAAAATCAAAAACAAAGACTGCAGATAAAGATACAGCATTTATGGAATGGGGAATAAAATTTAAAGGGGTCGCTGCTAAAACAAATAAAATTTGTCAATAAAAAAGTATTTTTTTAATTTTTGATAAGTGTAAAGGCAGTTTAAACAAAAAAGAGTAGGGGGACAAAGATAATGAGGAATAAGAAAAGTGCTAAAGCATGAAAAAAGGGGAAAAATGAAATTTAGTAAAAGGGAAAATTTTTGGCAGAACCCAACGAGAGGAAATTATTTCGGGTCAGAATGCCCATTGGGGTAAAAAAGGGGTGAAATAAGGAAGTGGTCAGCATATGGTTTTATGGAAAAAGAAAAGAGGTAAAAAAGTTAGGCATTATCAAATTAAAATTTTTAAGAATTAAAGGGTGATGGAAAAGTGTAAATTTTTTAAATCAAAAAGGGGTTTAGTGGCCCGGGGGGAGGGGATAGTGTCGAGGGGGGGGCCCAGGGGGGTGCGGGTTTAAACGCCCCCCACACAGCCCGGGCAAAAAAGGCGATGAATTTTACACTAGCACCTGATTAAGAAAAGTGTCCCGGCGTAAAGGACATATTAGATCCAAACTAGTCCCACTCAGAAATTTACACAAGGGCATGCGGGGTAAAACTTGTCCCCTGCCTGTCTATTATCTAGGGGGTTCCCCGGGTTGGTAAGCGCCAGGCACCCCCCCCCCAAATAAACCCCCGCCCCAATTGCCACCCTTGGCCCACCATTTTAGCTCAGCCTTCCCACCCATCCAATGTTTCTTATTTTTTGTCAGGGCACACATTTCATCTTCCCCCCCAAAAGAAAGGACTACCCCAAAGGGAGAGAAAATTCCTATTATCTAAGAAAAGGGAAAAACCAACTGCAAAGGGGCACCTCAAAGACTTACCATTTTACCCCTTTCTTTGACTATAAAGCATTTCCCCTTGGCCATTATTCCTCACTTTTAAAGCATTCTTTTTTTTCCCTTTGACAAGTGTACAGAGAATTTTTAAATTTGGCAATATATTGCTTAAAAAAACTTTCCCGGGGGGGGAGGGGGGGATCAGGGATACAAAAATAAGCTTTTGGTGTAATTTTTTTGCCCGGGCTAAAAATCCCATTTTTTGTTAAAATAATCTTTCCCAAATACCTATAATTTTAAAAAGGGTAAAAAATTTAATTTGCTTGAAAAATTCAATTAAACCCGGAAGGGGATAAAATAAAATTATGGAACTTTTCATAACAGCCAATGCTTTTCCCTTACAGAAATCACTTTTCAGGGAGTTCCAAAACATCGGGGCCCAACCAATCACCCACCATTACCATAAGTCTTCAATCTGTCCATGTCTAATTACCCCAGAATTCCAAAAACACTACTAAAAAGCCTTTTTTAAAGTTATTTCCCTACAAATTACCTAATGACTTATAAACCTAAAAAAAAAACAAAAAAAACCCCAAACTTTCCCTTTTTTGCACTACCCTAAATCACCAAGACTTTGGAATATAAATGGTATTTCTTTTGGGAATTTTTGTGCACAGTCAAAACTATGTTAAAGTGGGAAGGGGAAAATTTTTAGCCTACAGATTAAATTTAAAATAAAATAAATTTTTAAAAACGGGTAAGCTTATGAATGACATTCTATTGCCCCCAGGGAAGGGGTTTTTGTATTTATGGGTTTGGGCCGGCTGTAAAATGTGGGCTGGAAGTTAAGACCTGGGGGCTGCCACTCCCCAAAGTTAACCTTGATTTAAAGGAAAGTAACCACATTTTTCGCAAAAAACTTTTATTTATATTAAAACTTTAAAACTGCAAAAAAAAATTTTAACTTTTTTGATATCAACAACATTTTGGGTAACAAACAAAGTCAGATTAAGAGAAAAAAAATTTTTACCCTTTAAACCCCAAAAACATACCCCCCTTTTCCCCTCATTTGCATGGCATGCATCCTTGCATGCATTTTTAAAAAACACACACACACAAAAAAAAACCATTTTAAAAATGCATGCACCCCCTGCACACACCCCCTTTCAAAATAAAAAACCGCCCCCTTTGACCCTGTTTTATTTAGTTACTGTATATTCAAGAGCCAAAAAAAAACCAAAAACTAGACTACATAACCAATATGATTACATTTAATCACAACTTTTTCCAGCCCCGCTTGATAAAACTTGAGCCAAATAACAAAAAAAAACCCTGCTTTTACTTCTGGGTTTTAAAACCCTTAAAGTGTTATTCAGAGCCGGGTAAACAGGGTGGGGGGTTTGGGGGCGGGAGGACGGGGGGGGGGGGGGGAAGGCGCAAGGGGCACCCAAGGGAGGTTTGGGGGGACTCCGGGTTTGCAAAACCACAACAGGGATGCATGTTTGCTGAAGTCCCCCCAAACTCGCCCCCCTCCGGGCACGGGAAAAGGGTTTGGAATGGGGCACTTTAAATTGCTACAACGTTTTTTCATCCTTCCCAAAATTTTTGAAAAAAATCACTTTTCGAAAGAAAAACCCCTTATTCAATAGCCCTGGGAATGTCCTGACCACCCCTTTTCAGTCTAAGATCATCACAAAAGGCGGGTGCCAGAACATCACCATCCTACCATGACTTTTTTAACACCACCACACAAGCCCAACCCTCCGGGGAGTAGTTTGTCAGAAACCTTCTTTGTGAGGAAAGGAGGGGAGAGGGCATAAACACATTGTCGGGGTGAACCCCCAACTTGACCCCCCCTTGCTCAGAAAATAGGTCTTTTGTTTCCCACTTAAAAAAACTAAGGCTTGTTTTTACAACTACATCTTTTCCTACAATTTTTTTAAAATCTATATTCTTTTGAAAACAAAATTCACAGTGAAGAAAGGTACTGAAAGAAAAGAACAGAAAAAGAAATTTTCCACAAAACCAAGGGCCACAGATTTGAAAAACAACATTTTTGTATTTTTCCTTTTAAAGGTCCCTTTAAACTCAAATGAAAGTGCGCAGCCTCAGAAAGCCCACAGAAGACAACAAACAGCAGAGGGTTATTGCGGTATTTGGCTGGGGCCCTTGCCCAATAGAAACCCAACTTCAGGGCCTAAACTAAGAAGGGGAGTCAACTCCCTTACATTTTGAGATTTTGGGGTGGTGGGGGCAAAAAACAAAGCTTGCCACGCACCACAAACTGGCCCCTTGGGGAGTGGTGCAACTGACAAAAGCCATTAAGATACTGCTTTCCACACCATTCACGGGCTAGCTTTTCCCGTGCCACGTGCTTTTTTAACCAAAAAAAAACCCCCGGGAGTACCCAGCCGGGGCTGGGCTTCCGGGGCTTGACCATTTATCTCCTTCCCCTTAAAAAAACAGGGCTTCATTTCATTTCGTTTGCCTGTTACACCCTTTTTTTAACTCAAAAGGGGCAAATTTTTTTAAAAATGGGGCCTTTCTGTTTCCCATACTGGGGACACAAAAAAAACTAAGCCTTTAAAAAATTTGTACATTTTGTTTCAATACATATTTTTTAAGGGTACACTGGTGTGTCGGGGTATATGAGCCTTATTAAAAAAGCCTTTTATCAAAATAAACCAAATTTTCTTTCAACAGCCCTAAATGGGTTTTTAATAAAAACATCTAGCTGTAAAAGTAAAACTTTTTTCACTAACCCCATTACTTTATAAACACTACCCAAGAATCCTCATAAAACTAAAATCAGGCTAAACACTAATCATTAGGATAGATACTTTCTCTTCCCCCTTTTCCCCTAAAACCACTTTGAAGTTTCCCACAGAACTTGTTTCTTCCTTGCCCACCTTTACTTTTCCCCAAAGAAAAAGAATTTAACAGCCATTAGGCACAAGTGTTGACTCCCGGGTTTTCCCCAACATTTGCCCCCCCTTTTAGCGTGGCGCGAGAAAACCCGGGACATTAGGAACTCCCCAACCCTCCTCCCTTTCCCAGTTTCCCTGGCACAGCCATCAGTGCATTGTTTAACAACAAAAAATGGGATGTTTATTGTGCCGGATGACCTTAAACCCTAAAAATCTCAAAGCAAAACCCCTTTTTTTGAAAATTTTTTCTTTTTTCTTTTCTGGGGGGGTTTTTAACCCAAAAGGAAATTTAAAATTTTTTTTGGTTTTTCAAAAATAAAAATTTATTTTTTAAAAACCCGGTAAAGGCAGGGGCATGGTGTGTTATTCCCTTTCCCTTTGGGAAAACAAAAAACCAATTTTGAAAATTTTAAAAAAAGGGTGCCCCCAAAAAATTCCCTAATTATTTTTGCTTTTTTGGATTAAGGTTTTTGAAATTAAAAACGTTTAAAACCCCCGGGTTTTTTTTTCCCAAAAATTTAAACAAAATTTCTTATTTTTTGGTTTTAAATTAAAAAAAAAAAAAAAAACACGGGGGGTTTTTTAAAAAAAAAAACGGGGTTTTTTTCCCTAAAGGAAAATTTTTTAAATTTAGAAAAAGAATGAAAATTTTGGAAAAGTGAAATTTTAAATCACGGGAAAAAATTTTCTCCTTTTTAAAAGGGCCCCAAAATTTGAACCAAATTTTAAATAAATATACCCCCAAAAAATTTAAATAAAAAATAATTTTGAATAAATTTTAAGGAAAAAAAATTTTTTGAAAAAAAAAATTCTTTGGGGGTTGGCCAACCCAAAATTTTGGGCCTTGTAAAAAATTAAATGAAAAAAAATTTTTTAAAAAATTAAATTTTATTGTTTTTTTTCCCAAAAAACTTGATAACACCAACCCTGAAAATTAAAAAATCTGATTTCCAAATAAAACTTTCAAAAAAATTTAAAAAAACTTATAATTTTTATAATTTTTGTTTTTTAAAACCTACTCCCCGTTCCCCTGGGAAGGGTGCCGAAAGGGGGGAAAATTTTTTCTTATTTATGAAGAAAATGTTCTTAATATCCAATTTCTTTTTTGATAATTTTTTTTCTCCCCTATTAAATTTTTAAAAAATTGAAATTTTCCTCAAAATCCCTACTTACATTCAACTTAAAAATAAAATCTTTTTTAAACAGGAAATTTAAACAACATTCCCCCTTTAAAAATTAAACCAAAAAACCCCTTTCTTATTGACTTTAATTAACAATAAAAAATTGAGGCCAAGGTGGTAAAACACCTTTCCAATTAACCCTTTGGTAAAAAAATGCAAAAAAAGAAAAAGTTTTGAAATTTTAAGACAGGGAAATTCTCCCTAAACACTAATTCCTGGCAGGGGAAACCACCCAAAGAAACTTTTTTTACCCTTTTAATGAAATCCTTTGGGAACCCCACCTAGAAAAACAGGGGAATCTAATCGGGGGCCCTGTTGAATTTATTTTAAGGGAAAGGCCAAAATTAAAAAGGGGGTTTTTGTTTAACTTTCCCCAAAACCATTTTAAAAAAAATAAACCCCTACCATTTCTTTCCCTATTAAATTTTTCCCTTTGGAAATTTAAAAAAACTTTTTTGCAAAAAATTCCGGGGTTTAAAAAATTGAAAATTATTAAAATAAAATAAATTCCCCAAAGAGGGGTTTTTAAAATAGGAAAATTCCATTTTGGGGAATAAGTCAAAAGACACCCCTGCCCCTTGGTGAAAAAATAAACCCAAACCCCCTGCCGGACCCGGGTACCAACCCCCCCTCAGTTTCCATTGAAAACCTGGGGAACCACTAAAATTTGAAAGGAAACAAGCCCCGGGAAAATTTTTTGGTTTTGAAGAAACCAAAACCCCCAAAATTTGGGAAAAGAATTTTTAAAAATTTTAAAAAAAGCATTCATTTATTGGAAAAATTTTTTTAAGGAAAACCAACTATAAATTAAAAAAAGGACATTTAAAAAGTAAATAAAAACCGGGGGTTTAATTAAATTTTTAAAGGAAGTTAATTTAAAAACCCCCTCATTAAAGCCTAAAGCCCCTTAAAGGCTGCCCCCAACCTGTAATAAAATTTCCTGTTTAATTAAAATTTTTAAAGAAAATTAAATACATGGTGAAAAAAATTTTTAAAATTTTAACCCAGGACCCCCTTAACTAAAATTTTTTAAAAAGGGTTTATGAACTTTATTAAAGGCCCCACACGGGTGGGTCACTGAAAAATTATTTCTTTAATTTTGGGAAAAAAAAAATTTGAAAAGCTTCATTAGAAAAACCCTTGCCCTTATTTTGAATAAAAAAGTTAAAAAAAAATTAAAATTGATTACCAATTTTTAATTTGGGGGTTTTTCCCGCCCAAAAATTCTAAAATTAATTCCCTTTAAAAGGGTTTGTATTTTTCCCCCTACAAAAGGGGGGGAATTAAAAATTTTTTTTACTATTTCAAAACAAATGAATGAAAAAAAAAAAAAGGGGGGGGGAGGGGGGGGGGGGTTTAAAAGGGGGGGGGAATTTGTTAGGGTTTTCCCCCAAAAGGGGGGGTTGGGGGGGGGGCTACTTATAGGGGAAGGGGGGCTAAAATGGTGGGGTTGGGTTTTTTTTTAAATTTTCATAAAAAAATAAAAAAAGTTCCCAAATTTATTTTTCCCTTTTAAAGGAAAACTAAAAAGGGGGGAATCTAATTTTGTTTCCAAAACCCCCCAAAGGGCCCCAACACACTTATAAATTTGGAAACCTTTCCCTTTAATGCTAATAAACCTAAACAAACCTGCTCTAACTCAACCTGGGTTTTTTTTTATTAGATTCGGGCTATTTTTACCCTATAATTTAAAAATTGGAATAAGGTACCCCCAAAATTGGGTGAAAAAAATTCCCCTCTAACGAAGACAACAGGAAATACATTTTTCCCCCATAATGGGGGCAATAATACCCCATTTTTCTACTGAAAAAATTTAAATTGACAGTGCTTTGCCCGTTTTTTCCCACAATATTTTTTTAAAAGCATTAATATATATATATATATTTAAATAAAAATTAATATATATATAAATTTTATATTTTAATATATATTTTATATATATATATATATTTTAAAAAATTATAAACATACAGTACATATACAAAAAACGCAGACAAATGAAATTTTTAAAAAGTAAACGTGAATGATTCTTTGGCTGGGGCTAAAGCACAACTATGAATACGACCCCTTGGGCAAAAAAAAAATTTTAAATCCCCCCCAAAAGCGGGTTTTAATTTCGAGTGTCACCCAAAAGAAATTTATTTTCCTTTTGGTTCTAAAACAAAAAAAAAAAATACTTTAGCACAGTGAAATAAAAGGTTTTTAGAAACCTGTCGGGTAAAAGGGGCATAACTAGAAAGGGGCCTGTTTACTTTTTTAAACTCTCAGAAAAAAAAAAAAATGGCAAGTAGAAAAAAATTTTAAAAAAAAGGTATTTGTTAAATAAAAAATGCTTTTTTTTCTTTTTAAGTAAATATAGAAAATAAGTTATTGTTTCCCCACATTGTTTGGGAAATTTATTAAAATTGAGCTTTAAAATTTGTAAAAAATTGGGGAAAGAGGTTTTAAATTCATTTTTTGGTTTAATTCCCAGTAATAATTTATTTTTCTTATGTTACTGGCAAAAAAATTGTAATGAAAAAAAGGGGTGTATGGAAGTAAAATTTTTTCACCCCTACTTAACAAACCGGTTTAACTTTTTGGCTGACAGTACCACGGGGAACAAAAGGGCTGCATTACAAAAATCCCCCTTCCCTGCTTTTTGCCTACTGCTACCCTCTACCCAAAAATATTTAGAGGCCCCGGAAGAGGGGCCACCTCTGTTTAATGTTTGTGGAAAGCTACTTTTGTTTTGTTGACTGTTCAATGTTTACGAACACAGCCAAGGACTGTACGATAAATTTGGCCAAAACTGAGTAAATTTGTGTGAAAATAGGTTTTAGTAAGTAAATTAAGGCAGAAAAAGTCAAAATTCTTTAAAATCAAGGGGGAAAAAAAAAATTTTAAAAAACAATTTTTTTTTTAAAAAAAAAAAAAAAAAAAATTTTTAAAAAAAAAACCCCTTTTTTAAAAAAAAAACCCTTTTAAAATTTCCCCAAAAAACAAATTTTAAAAAAAAATTAAAAAAAAATTTTTAAAAAAACAATTTTTTAAATTTTTTAAAAAAAATTTAAAATTTTAAAAAAATTTTTTTTTAAAAAGGAAATTTTCTTTTTTTGGGTTTTCCTTTTTTTTTTTTGGGGAAAAAAAAAAAATTTTTTTTTTTTAAAAAAAAATTTTTTTTTTTAAAAAAATTTTTTTCTTTTTTTAAAAAAAAAAAAACCCTTTCCCCCTTTTTTTTAAAAAACCCCCCTTTTTTTCCCCCCGGGGGTTTTTTTCCCCCCCATGAATTTTTTTTAAAAAAAAAAAATTTAAAGGGGGGGCTAAAATTTTTTTTTAAAAATTTTAAAAGGGGGGGAAAAACCCCCCCCAAAATTTTTTTTTTCCTTTTTGGGGGGCCCCCCCCAAAATTTTTTCCCCTTTTTTTTTGGGAAAAATTTTCCCCCCCTTTTTTTTTACAAAACCCCCCTTTAAAAATTTTTTTGGGGGGGGCCCCCCCCCTTTTTTTTTTAAAAAAATTTTAAAAAAAGGAAAATTTTTTTAAAAATTCCCCTTTTTTGGAAAAAAACAACCCCAAAAAAAAATTTTTTTTTTTAAAAAAAAAAAAAATTTTTTAATTGGGCCCAAAAAAAATTTTTTTTTTCCCTTTTTTTTTAAAAAAAGGGGGGGGAAAAAAAAAAAAAAAAAAAAAAAATTTTTAAAAAATTTTTAAAAAATTTAAAAAAGGGGGGGTTAAAAAAATTTTTTTACAAAAAATTTAAAAAAAAAAAATTTTTTTTTAAAAAAAAAAAACAAAAAAAAAAAAAAATAAAAAAATTTAAAACAAAAAAAAATTTTTTTGGTTTTAAAAAAAAAAAAAAAATTTTAAAAAAAAAAAAACATTTTTAAAAAATTTTTTCCCTTTTTTTTTAAAAAAAAAATTTTTTTTTTAATTTTTTTTCAAATTTTTTTTTTTTTTTTTTTTAAAAATTTTTAAAATTTTCCCCAAAAAAATTTTTTTTTTTTTTAAATTTTTTTTTTTTTCTTTTCCCCCCCCCAAAAAACCCCCCGGGGGGGGGGGTTTTAAAAAAAAAAGGGGAAAAAAAAAATTTTTTTTGGAAAAAAAAAAAAATAATTTGCTGAAATAATTTCCCAAAAACCCCCCAAGGGGGGAAAAAAAAAAAAAAAGGGGGGTTTTGGAAAAACGGGGGGGGGTTTGGTTTAAGTGGAAAAAAAAAGGAAAAAAAAAGGGGGGGTTTTTTAAATTTTAAAAAATTCCCCCCGGGGGGGGGAAAGGTTTTTGGGGGGCCCCCTTTTCCCCCCCCAAAAAAGGGGAAAAAAGGGGGGGGGCCAAAAGGGGGGGGGGGCCGGGCCGGGGGGAAAATTTTTTTTCTTTGGGGTTTTAAAAATTTAAATTTTTTTTTTTTTTTCCCCTTTTTTCCCTTTTTTTTTTAAAATTTTTTGTTTTTTTGGGGGGTTTTTTTTTAAAAAAAAAAAAAATTAAAATTTGGGTTTAAAAACCCCGGGGTTTTAAAAAAATTTTTTTAAAAAATTTTTTTAAAAAAATTTTTTTTAAAAATTTTTTAAAAAACCAAAAAAAAATTTTTTTTTTTTTTTTTAAAAATTTTTTCCCCCCCTTTTTTTTTTAAATTTAAAATTTTAAAAAACCCAAAATTTTTTTTTTAAATTTTTAAAATTTTAAAAAAATTTTTTTTTTAAATTTTAATTTTTTTAAAAATTTCCGGGGAAATTTTTAAAAAAAAACTTGCTTTTTAAAAAAATTTTTAAAAATCCTTTCCCCCTTTTTTTTTTTCCCCAAAAATTTCCATTAATTTAAAATTTTTCCCCCTTTTTTTTAAAAAAAATTTTTTTTAAAAAAAAAAAAAAAAACCCCCCCGGGGAAAAAAAAAAAAAATTTCCAAACCCCAAAAAAAAGGGGGGGGGAAAAAAAAAGGGGGGGAAAAAAAAATTTTTTAAAAAAAAAAATTTTTTGGGGAAAATTTTTTTTTTTCCCCCCCCAAAAAAAAAAATTTTTTAAAATTTGTTTAAAAAAGGGTTGGGGGTTTTTTAAAAAAAAACCCCAAAAAGGGGGGAAAAAAAAAAAAAAAAAATTTTTTTTTTTTTTGGGTTTCCCCCCTTTTTTTAAAAAAAAAAAAAAAAAATTTTTTTTTAAAAATCTTTTTAAAACCCCCCAAAAAACCTTTTTGGGGGTTTTTAAAAAATTTTTTAAAAAAGGGGGGGTTTTTTTTTAATTTTTTTTTTTTTTGGGGGGGGGGGGCCCCCCAAAAACCCAAAAAAAAAAAACCCCCCCCTTTTAAAACCCAAAAAAACCCCCCCCCAAACCAAAACCCTTTTTTTTAAAAAATTTTAAAAACCCTTTTTTTTTAAAAAAATTTTTTTTTTTCCCCAAAAAGGGGGGAAGGGGGGGGGTTTTTTTTACCCTTTTTTTTTCCCCAAAAATTAATTTTTTAAAAAAACCCCCAAAAAAAATTTTTTTTTTTAAAAGGGGTTTTAAAAAAAATTTTTTTTAAAATTTTTTTTAATGGGGGTTTTTTTTTTACCCCAAAATTTTTTCCTTTAAAACCCCAAAAAAAAAAAAATTTGGGGGGTTTTTTTTTTTTTTTTTTTCCTTTTTTTAAAAAAAAATTAAAATTTTTTTTTTAAAAAAATTTTTTAAAAAAAAAAATTTTTTTTCCCCGGGGGGGGGGGGCCCCCCAAAAAAAAATTTTTTTTAAAAAAAATTTTTTTTTTTAAAAAAAAAAAAAAAAAATTTTTTTTTTTTTTTAAAATTTAAAAATTTTTTTTTTCCCTTTTTTTTTTAAAAAAAGGGAAATTTTTTAAAAATTTTTAAATTTAAAATTTTTTTCAATTTTAAAATTTTTTTTTTGGAAATTTGGCCCCCCGGGGGGGGAAAAAAATTTTTAAAGGGGGCCCCCCCAAAAAAGGAAAAAATTTTTTTTTTTTTAAAAAAAAAAATTTTTTTTTTTTTTTAAAAAATTTTTTTCCCCAAAAAAAAAAAAAATTTAAATTAAAAGTATTTTTTAAAAAAAATTTCCCGGGGAAATTTTTTTTAAAACTAAAAATTCCCCCCTTTAAAAAATTTTTTTTTTTTTGGGGGTTTTAAAAAAAGGAAATTAAAAAAACCCCCCAAAAAAGGTTTTAAAAAAAAAAAAATTTTTTTTTAATTTTTAAAAAAAAAAAATTTTTTTTTTTTAAAAAACCCTTTTTAAATTTTCCCCCAAAAAAAAATTTTTTTAAAAAAAGGGAAAAAACAAAAAAAAAGGGAAAATTTAAATTTTTTTTTTTTAAAATTTTAAAAAAAAATTTGGGGGAATTTTTAAAAAAAAATTGGGGGTTTTTGGGGAAAAAAAATTTTTTTCCCCCCCCCCAAAAATTAAAAAACCCAAAAATTTTTTAAAATTTTTTTTTTAAAAAATTTTTTTTAAAAAAAAATTTAAAAAATTTTAATTAAAAATTTAAAAAACCTTTTAAAAGGGTTTTTTTTTTTTTTTTTTTTTTTGGAAAAAAAAATTTTTTTAAAATTTTTTAAAAAAAAAAACCCTTTTTTAAAAAAAAAAAAAAAAAATTTTTTTTTTTAAAAAAAAAAAATTTTGGGCAAAAATTAAAAAATTTTTTTTTTTTTTTGGGGGCCCCAAAAAAAAAGAAAAATTTTTTAAAAAAAAAAAAAAAAATTTTTTAAAAAAAAAATAAAAAAAAAGAAGGAAAATTTTAAAAAAAAAAAATTTTTTAAAAAAAAAAAAATTTTTTTAAAATTTTTTAAAAAAAAAAAAACCCTTTTTTTAAAAAAACCTTTTAAAAAAAGGGTTTAAAAAAATTTTTAAAAAAAAAATTTTAAAAATTTTTTTTAAAAAAAAATTTTTTTTTTTTTTTAAATTTTTTTTTTTTTATAAAAATTAAAAACCCCCCTTTTTCCCCCAAAAAAAATTTTTAAAAACCCAAAAAGGGGGGAAAAAAAAAAAATTTTAAAAAAAAAAATAAAACCTTTTCCCAAAAATTTTTTAAAATTTTAAAAAAAAATTTTTTTAAAAAAAAAACCCCCTAAATTTTTTTTCCCCCCCAAAAAAAATTTTTTCCCCCGGGGTTTTTAAAAACCAAAAAAAAAATTTTAAAATTTTAAAAAATTTTTTTTAAAAAAAATTTTTAAAAAAAAATTTTAAAAAAAATTTTTTTAAAAGGGCCCAAAAAAAAAAAAATTTTTTCTTAAAAAAAATTTAAAAAATTTAAAATTTTGGAAAAAAGGTTTTCCCCAAAATTTTTTTTAAAAAAAAAAAAAAAAATTTTTTTTTAAAAAAAAAAAAGGGGTTTAAAAAAAAAAAAAAGGGGGGAATTTTTAAAAAAAAAAGGGGTTTAGGATTTTTGGGGGGTTTTTTGGGGGGGGGGGCCGGGGGGGGGCCCCCCCAAAAAAAAAAAAAACAAAAAAAAAAAAAAAAAGGAAAAGGGGGAAAAAAAAAAAAAAAAAAAACATTTTGGGGGGGAAAAATTTTAAAAAAAAAAAAACCCCCTTTTTAAACCCCCAAAACCCCAAAAAAATTTTTTTTTTTTAAAAAAATTTTTTTTTAAGGGGGGGGGCCCCCCCCCCGGGGGGCCCCCCCCCCCCCCAAAAAACCCAAAAAAAAACCCCCCCCCAAAAAGGGGGGGGGAAAAAAAAAAACCCCCCCCCCGGGGAAAAACCCCTTTTTTTTCCAAAAAAGGGAAAAAAAATTCCCCAATAAAAAACTAACCCCTTTAAAAATTTTTAAAAAAACCCCCTTTTTTTGGGGGGGGGTTTTTTTTTTTTTTTTTTTTTTTTCCCCAAAAAAATTTTAAAATTTTTTTTTTTTCCCTTTCCGGGTTTTTTAAAAAATCCCCCAAAAAAATTTTTTTTAAAAAGTTTCCCCGGGGGTTTTTTAAAAAATTTCCCCCCCTTTTAAAAAAAATTTTTTTTTTTTTTTTTTTAAAAAAAAAGGGTTAAAAAAAAATTTTTTTTTTCCCCCCCAATTTTTTTTTAAATTTTTGGGGAAAGGGGGGGGGTTTTTTTTTTTTTTTTTTTATTTTTTTTAAAAATTTTTAAAAAATTTAAAAAAATTTTTTTTTGGGAAAAAAAAGGCCGGTTTTTTAAGGAAAACCCCCCCAAAAATTTTTCCCCAAAAAAAAAAAAAGGGGAAAAAAAAACCTTTTAAAAAAAATTTTTTAAAATTTTTTTTTTAAAAAAATTTTTTTAAAAATAAAAAGGGCCCTTTTTTAAAAATTTAAAAATTTTTTTTTTAAAAAATTTAAAAAAAAAATTAAAAAAAAAAAAATTTTTTTTTAAAAAGTTGGGGGGCCCCCCGGGGGGAAAAAAAAAAAAAAATATTTAAAAAATTAACAAATTTTTTCCCCAAAAAAAAAAAAAAAGGGGGAAAAAAATTTTAAAAACCAAAAATTTTAAAAAAAACCCCCAAAAAAAAAAAAAAAAAAAAAAATAAAAATTTTTTTTTTTTTTTTTTTTTTCCCTTTTCCCCCCCCCCCTTTTTAAATTTTTTTAAAAAAAAACCCCCCAAATTTTAAAAAAATTTTTAAAACCCCAAAAAATTTTTGGTTTTTTTCCCCCCCCCCCAAAACCCCCAACCCCCCCCCCCAAAAAAAAAAACCCCAAAAAACCCCCCCCCCCCAAAAAAAAACCCCCCTTTATTAAATTTTCCCTTTTTTAAAGGGGGAAAAAAAAAAAAACCCAAAAAAATTTTTTTAAAACCCCCCCTTCCCCCCCCCCCCCAAAAATTTTTCAAAAACCCCCCCCCCCCCTTTTAAAAAAAAACCCCCCCCCCAAACCCCCCAAAAAAAACCCCCCCAAAAAAAATTTTTTTAAAAATTTTTTCCCTTTTTCCCCCCCAAAAAAATTTTTTTCCCCCCCCCCCCCCCCCCCCCCCCCCAAAAAAAAAAAGGGGGGGGGGGTTTTTTTTTTTTTTTTTCCCCAAAAAAAAAAATTTTTTGGGTTTACTTCTATTGCAACTTAATATAGATAGTGTAAACATTTTATCAGACATTTATATGCATTTAAAAGTAAAAAAAAAAAAATGGGCGAGTCACTTTATAGAAGAGCCAGGAAGCTAACTCAGCATATAAAACAAGAAAAAAGAAAAGAAGAAGAAAAAAAAAAGCATACTATAATGGTAGTGGATTTGTGTCAACCATCTTTGATATTGTTTTAATGTCACCTTTACACATTCATAACATTTCTGGTACATTTTTAAATGTTTATACAGCAGTGTACTGTATATTGTAATAAAAAGAATTAAGGAAATCAGCTCTAATATACATTAACATATTAATTAATTTTTTCTTCAAGAAGTCGGCTGTCTCCCACTGAGGCAGGGTGACCCAAAAAGAAAGAAAATCACCAAAAAGAAAATACTTTCATCAACATTCAACACTTTCACCTCACTCATACATAATCACTGTTTTTGCAGAGGCATATATAAAGTTTAGAAGCATATATAACGATATATAACATATCCCTCCAAACTGCCAATATCCCAAACCCCTCCTTTAAAGTGTAGGCATTGCACTTCCCATTTCCATTATTCAAGTTTGGCTATATAAAAATAACCAATTTCCCCTGAATCCCTTCACTAAATATTACCCTGCTCACACTCCAACAGCTCGTCAGGTCCTAAAAGCCATTCATCTCCATTCACTCCTATCTAACATGCTTACGCACGCTTTCTGGAAGCCCAAGCCCCTCCCCCACAAAACCTTCTTTACCCCCTCCCTCCAACCTTTTCGAGGACGACCCCTACCCTGCCTTCCTTCCCCTACAGATTTATACGCTCTCTATGTCATTCTACTTTGATCCATTGTCTCTAAATGACCAAAGCACCTCAATAACCCCTCTTCAGCCCTCTGACTAATATACTTTTATTAACTCCACACCTTCTAATTTCCACACTCCCGAATTTTTCTGCATAATATTTACACCACACATCGCCCTTAGACAGGACATCTCCACTGCCTCCAACCGCCGCAGCATTTACAACTCAAGCTTCACACCCATATAAGAGAGTTTGTACTACTATACTTTCATACATTCCCTTCTTTGCTTCCACAGATAACGGTTTTTTGTCTCCACATATACCTCAACGCGCCACTCAGCTTTTTCCTTCATAAATTCTATGGTTGAAGGAAAAAAGGTGAGTGGTGCGTTGAGGTATACGTGGAGACAAAAAACGTTATCTATGGAGGCAAAGAAGAGAATGTATGAAAGTATAGTGGTACCAACCAGTACCATGTACAGTGGACCCCTGACCAACGAAGTCATCGTCTAACGATAAATTCGACTAACGAAGCGTTTGAGCGTAAAAATTTTGGCCCGACCAACGATGACAAACTCAACCAACATGATTTGTCCTGAACGTGTCCATGTGTCCCGTCTGGCCTGAGCGCACCTTAGCTGCCCTGCCTTCAGTTAGTGTGCCAGTGTTTACAAGCCAGTGCGGTCGCATCCACGCATACATTCGGTACATTTTGTATTATTCCAGTGTTTTTAGTGCTTGTAACTGCAAAATAAGCCACCATGGGCCCCAAGAAAGCTTCTAGTGCCAACCCTGTGGTAAAAAGGGTGAGAATTACAATTGAAATGAAGATGATCATCACAAAGTATGAAACTGGAGTGCATGTCTCCGAGCTGGCCAGGTTGTATAACAAACCCAAGGCAACCATCGCTACTATCTTGGCCAACAGAAAGGCAATCAAGGAAGCTGTTGTTGTGAAAGGTGCAAGTATGTTTTTGAAACACAGATCGCAAGTAGTCCAAGATGTTGAGAGACTGTTATTGGTGTGGATAAACGAAAAACAGATATCAGGAGATAGCATCTCTCAAGAGATCATATGTGAAAAGGCAAGGCAGTTGCATGACGATTTAATTAAAAAAATGCCTGCAACTAGTGGTGATGTGAGTGAATTTAAGGCCAGCAAAGAATGGTTTGAGAGATTTAAGACTCATAGTGGCATGCATAGTGTGATAAGGCATGGTGAGGCTGCCAGTTCGGACCTCAAGTCCTCATGGAAGGGGATTCCCCTTCCAAAAAATAATAACGTCCATCATCTCCCCTCCTCCCATCCTATCACATCCTCAATAAAGGTAAGTGTCATTTATTCTTCATTACACAATATACATATGTATACAGTGGAACCTCAAAAATCGAACTTAATCCGTTCCAGGAGCTAGTTCTAAATTCGAAAAGTCTGAAATTCGAAGCAATATTTCCCACAAGAAATAATGGAAATATAATTAATCCGTTCCAGAAACCCAAAAATATTCACACAAAAAATACATTTTATAGAGATTAATTAGTTTTACATACAACAAATACTATAGTTTTTAATTATGTATAGTAATACATATAAAATAACATTCTTACTTACCTTTATTGAAGATTGGTGATGGCATCTGGAAGATAGGGAGGAGGAGAGAGGGAGTTGGGGTTAGTGTTTGGAAGGAGAATCCCCCTCCATGAGGACTTCAGTAAAGCCCTCTCTGGGTTACTTCCCTTCTCTGTCTTTTAATGCCACTAGGACCAGCTTGAGAGTCACTGGACCCCTGTCTCACAAAATAACTGTCCACAATCCTCTGTTTCTGGCACCTCTTTAACATTTCCCTAAAATGGGACATGGTTCTGTCACTGAACTTGTTGCAAAGATGGCTTGTTTCAGCTTGCTCAGGGTGGTACTTCTGCACAAACATTTGGACATCATTCTACTTGGCACAAATCTCCTTAATCTTTTAAGAAGGTACCTCATCCACTCCCTCTTCCTCCTCCTCTGAAGTAATTTTCCTCAGCTGTGGAACTGATAACTGCTCCAGATGAAGCTCTTGCAGCTCTTCAGTGGTTAGCTCTTCCCTGTGGTCCTCCACCAACTCTTCCACATCCTCACCACTCACCCCCAAACCCCCAGGGTGTTCCCCAATGCCACAATAGAGTCCACAACAGGCAGGGGGTGAGCTGGGTCAGGGTCAGGGTCAGCCTCAAACCCTTCAAAATCCCTCTTTTGGACACAATCTGGCCACAATTGTCTCCAAGCAGAGTTCAAAGTCCTGGAAGTCACTCCTTCCCAAGCCTTACCTATAAGGCTTATGGAGCTGTAGATGTTGAAGTGATTCCTCCAGAACTCTCTTAGGTTCAACTTAGTGTCTGTGGTCACTTCAAAGCACTTTTCAAACTGCTTTTGGGGAGAGTTTTTTGAAGTTAGAAATGACCTGCTGGTTCTTTGGGCTGGAGGAGAGGAGGGGGTGTCAGGAGGCAAGAACTTCACTTTTATAAAACTGAAGTCCTTAGACAAGAGGTCTAATAAGTTTGGAGGATGAGCAGGAGCATTGTCCATTAACAGGAGGCACTTGAGTGGCATTTCTTTTCCTGGAGGTATTTTTTCACACTGGGCCAAACACTTCATAGACCCACTCTTCGAAAATTTGTCTTGTGACCCATGCCTTATGATTAACTTTCCACAAGACACATAACTTGTTCTTAAAGACATTGTTTTTCTTAACCCTTTCAGGGTCCGTCCCATAGATCAACTGCTTTACGTTGAGTGTCCAAACCGTAGATCTACGCCAAAATTCTAGTGCCGTCAAATTTAGCGCGAAAACGCCCCATAGGCCTACTGTGAGAGAACGGGTCTGCGTGGGGGGTGTGCGCCTTTACACAAAAAATCTAGGCCCCGCATAGCAAGTCAGCTCTCACCCCCCCGGAAAACTGGGACTCTCCTCTTCCTATCGATAGTTCTGACATTGATGGAAGGGGAAATGAAGACGAATTCTACGGCTTTGGATCAGTTAGTGACCGAAAAGAATGACGAAGGATATCGATAATAGTGCAGAAAACCCTGGACGATCCTCAACCTTTCTACTCTTGGTTGGGCCACTCGTGACTCACGGTCGGTTTTCCTCATCGCAAGAGAAAACTAAATTTTTCGCGTGGCCGGGCCCCTCTGACTTCATAATGATGATGAAGTGACGTGGACTATGATTTTTTGCGCTAGACGATCAATCGAGAAAGTGATAGTGAGGAAATCATATTCACCAGTGAAGCATCGGTATGTTCGCCGCCCGCATGCGCTCAGGTAGTGTACCCTATGCTGTCCCAGGGGACGGAGTACACCCCGGAGTACATCCCGTGGCCCAACACCCAGTTTTAGGTAGTGATGTGAGGATGATGTGGCTACATTTGGGCATGGACAGACCACAGGCATCAGGGGATGGTGTTAGTGGTGATGGTAGGGGACCGCCATGCGTGACTCACCAGGCCACGCTGGGACCCATGCTGACTCGTCAGTTCAAGGACAAAGGGGAGCGCCAGCCACCAGCCCACCACAACCACAACCACCCGCACAACCAGCCTAGATGTCCAGTATCCACCAGCAAACCGTATGTGGGATTGGCAGCAAAATCCCAATTTTGTTCCCAAGCCTCACCACTTTTGATGATTCTCAAAGTGGAATTCTACCTACTTGTCCCCTTGGAACCACGGCCAATGAACTGGAATTCTTTTAATTATTCTTTGACCAGCCATTGATGGGAAAATTTTTGTCAGGGAAAGTAATAATATTTTGAGTACACCATGGCAAATACTATCTTATCACCACAGTCAAGACTACACAGGGGGAAAGAGACGACTGTTGCAGAAATGTATTTGCTTTTTGCAACAATAATGCTTATGCTCACGTCTATAAGCATAATATAAAAGCATACTGGTCCACAGATCGGGTAATTTCTACCCCGGTCTTCAGTGAATCATACCATGAACAGGTTTAATCTTACTCTTACGTATGTTGCACTTCTCTGACAAAACCAGGCCTGACAGAAGTGACAGGTTATACAAGATTAGAAATGTTTTCATGTATCTCAAACAAAAGTTCAGGATATACTTTTATCCATTCAAGAATCTTGTAATTGACGAGTCTTTGATTTGTTCAAAGGTAGACTGTCATTCAAGCAGTATATACCAAGCAAGAGGAAACGCTTTGTTAAAAAAGCTGTTTGTACTCTGTGACAGTGGCCTGGTGTTGGATATTGTTGTAAAACACGGGTAGTAAAACATTGAAGATACCAAGATGTTATTGGGTATTTCAGGTGAAGTAGTGAGAAACATGATTTGGCACCTTATCTTGGTAAGGGGGATACATTATATACCGATAACTGGTAACAAGCCCATTACTCAGTGATTTCATGTGAGTGAACAAGACAGATGTGTGTGACACAATCGTTCTAATCGTAAACATATGCCCAGGCTCAAAAGCAGGTGCTCGTGGTGATGACGTGCAGGTGTTTACTGCCAATGACATCAAAGGCATAACGGTTGGCATGACAAACGAGATGTCACATTGTTGACAACCATTCAAACCCTAATGAAATGCAAGACAGTGGCAAAGTTGATCGAGTGGGCTAATGAACATATTCGAAAACCAGTGTCAGTGATTGATTATACACAAAACATGTGCTTTGTTGACAAGTGTGACATGCAGATTGGTTTTGTTGACTGTGTTCGTAAGAGTTTTCAAGTGGTACATGAAACTTTTCTTCCATCTCATGGACATTCAATGCTCAATGCATATAATATGTACCAAATAAAGACTGGCAACAGACCACCGTATGGTGAATTTTGTTTGTCTGTTGTCAACAACTCATAATGAAGTACCAGGTAACAACACCTGCTATACAACATGGTCCTCCCCAAATTCCTCAGGATATACCCAAGCGTTTGAGGAAAGAAGGTGATCATTTCATAATACAGCTTCCTTCAACTCAGAAGAAAATTTGCTCAGAAGAGATGCATTGTCTGTGCACAAACAAAACGACGGCAACAAAGACGCAAAGACACTCGGTTTATGTGTGAGGAAGTAAGTGCCTCTGTGCATGGTGCCTTGTTTCAAGGAGTTCCACAAGCTCCAGCATTTCTAAAACCATGTCCAGTGATTGTAAATATGTAAATATATATAGAACATTAGTATTATACAATATTTGTGCATGTTTATTGTAATAAACAACAGGGGTAAACAATAATATAATAACTTTAGTGCGGTTATTGTGTTCAATACAGTGAGTTCATATATATACATTATATACAGTATTGGTTTTCAGGCCCCAAATGTTAGTAGAATAGAAAAAAATTTGAAAAGAAAAGAAAAAAAACAACTAAAACCACAAAATAATGTAATGCGAGTATGTGGAAATCGTCGATGTTGCCGCCACCACATCATTTTTGACAAACTTCTTGGCACTGTATCTGGGGAAGTACTGATCAGATTTTTTTTTTTTGTCTTTTTTACCTTTACAAAAATCGCTCTTTTTAAATTTTGTAAGAAAAAATAAATTTTTTTTTTTTTCAAAATTTCTTGGGCACTGAGCACCACTTCAGATTTTTGGGCCCTTTGGGCCCTGAAAGGGGTTAAACACTCTGGGATTTTCTAATGATACACAAGTAAAGGCTTTACTTTTAAAATCACCACTAGCATTAGCACAGAACAAAAGAGTAAGCCTGTCTTTCATAGGCTTGTGTCCTGGCAGTGCCTTTTCCTCCTGTGTGATGAAGGTCCTTTTTGGCATTTTCTTCCAAAACAAGCCTGTTTCGTCACAATTAAACACTTGTTCAGGTTTCAATTCTTCACTGTCTATGTACCCCTTAAACTCCTGTACAAACTTCTCAGCTGCTCGTTTGTCTGAACTGGTTGCCTCACCATGTCTTACAACATTGTGTATGCTACTACGCTACTTAAATCTGTCAAACCAGCCTCTGCTGGCCTTAAATTCACTATCAGCACTGGTTCCAGGAGTTTTCTGTACCAGATCGGCATGCAACTTCTTTGCCTTTTCACAAATAATCGTCTCTGAAACACTATCACCTGCAATCTCTTTATCCTTGATCCACACCAGCAACAACTTCTCAACCTCTTCAACTATTTGTGGTCTTTTTTTGGTTAGCATATTAACACCTTTCGCAACATCAGCTTCCTTGATTTGTTCTTTCTTTGACAGGATAGAACTGATGGTCGTCTTGGTTTTCCCATACATCCTGGCAAGCTCAACAAGTCTCACACCACTCTCATACTTCTGTATTATTTCCTTCTTCACATCTATGGTGTTTTTCACTTTCTTTACCACAGGGGTACCACTAGCAAGTTTCTTTGGGCCCATGGCAGCTTATTTCACAGTCCCACAAGCACTAAACACAACGAAATAATTGTAAAATGTGTGAATGAGAGCTCAGGTTAGTGTTCACTCAAGCATAAACAAAGCTAGACTGCTCACGGCGCCTGCGCGGGGACGCGGACAGAGGGGGCCGGCAGACAGGTCCCATACCCAGTGGTCCGAAAATAGGGGCGAGTTCGATAATAGGGACACATTTTGGGTCCAAAAAATGGCCCCTTTTTTTGAAACGTTCAATATGTGATACATTTGATTTTTGGGGTTCCACTGTACATATCTGTGTGTCCTATCCTTCTGTTTGTGTGTAGAAAATGTATATTTCATGTGGTAAAAATATTATTTTTTCATATTTTTTGGGGTGTCTTGAAACGGATTAATTTGATTTCCATTATTTCTTATGGGGAAAATTAATTCAACTAACGATAGTTTCATCTAACAATGAGCTCTCTGGAACAGATTAATATTGTTGGTCAGGGTCCACTATAGTAGGTTGGTAGACAGCAACCACCCAGGGAGGTACTACCGTCCTCCCAAAGTGAGTGTAAAAAAAGCCTTAATTGTTTTACATGATGTAGGATTGCTGGTGTCTTTTTTCTGTCTCATAAACATGCAAGATTTCAGGTACATCTTGCTACTTCTACTTGCACTTGGGTCACACTACACATACATGTAAACTTTTAAATTTATAAACACACTCTTTCTGAGTTTTCTTTGTTTTTATCTTAAGAGTTCTTGGTCTTATTACTTTTCCTTTTATAAATCCATGGGAAGTGGAATAAGAATCTTTCCTCCGTAAGCTATGCGTGTTGTAAAAGTCAACTAAAATGCCGGGAACAATGGTCTAGTAACCCCTTTTCCTGTAAGCCTACTAAAAACAGAGGAACACCATCAATTGGGATGTTTGAATGTCCCGTGGAAGTTGTGCGAATGATAAGAAAGAGATATTGTGGATGTTACAAAATAGAAGAAGCTGATGTCCTGGCTTTAAGTAAAACGAAGCTGAAGGGGGGGAGAGTTTCCGTGAGAAGAAATAAATGGGATGGGGTCAGGGTTCATATAGAGTTAAAGCTAAAGAAGGAAAAATAAATGTATTAATTCAAGGATTATGTGGAGTAAAATAAGGGTTGTATGTGAAAAGTGGGTTATAGTAAGGTATAGTGGGTATAGTAAGCATTTATGCAAAGGAGGGGTGTTAATGTTGCAGTTTAAAAACTGTAGTGTAAAGCACCCTTCGGCAAGACAGTGAGGAGTGAATGATGGTGAAAGTTTTTCTTTTTCGGGCCACCCTGCCTTGGTGGGAATCGGCCGGTGTGATAATAAAAAAAAAAAAAAAAATTATGCCCCCTGGAGAAGAGAAATGTAGAGGAGAGAGAGATTTTACGAAAAGTTGAGTGGGTGCACGGAGAGTTTTGAACCAAGTGTAGAGTACTTGTGGTTGGGAATTTCAATGCTGTACTTGTGGTTGGGAATTTCAATGCTGAAGTGGGTAAAAATGTTGTGGAGAGAGTAGTAGGTAAATTTTGGGGCCAGGGGTAAATGAAAATTGGACCTTTAATTGAGCTATGTGTAGAAAAAGGTGTGGTGGTAATAAGTAATACATAATTTTTTGAAAAAGAGATAAATAAATATACAAGGATGATATAGCACGTAATGAAAGTAGTTTGTTAGATTATGTATTTGGGGGATAAAAGGTTGATGGGTAGGCTTCAGGATGTACATGTTTATAGAGGGGCAACTGATATATCGGATCATTATTTATTGTAGCTACAGTTTAGAGTAAGAGGAGATGGGACAAGAGGAAAATGGCAACAACAAATAAGAGAGAGGTGAAAGTGTATAAACTAAGGGAGGAGGAAGTTCGGGTTGAGATATAAGCAACTATTGACAGAAATGTGGGCTAATGCAAGTATGAGTAGTCGGGGAAGTTGAAGAGGGTTGGAAAGTTTTAAAAATGCAGTATTAGAAAATTGGGCAGAAGTTTGTGGTTATAGGAGGGTGGGTGCAGGAGGAAAGAGGAGTGATTGGTGGAAATGAAGTAAAGGTGTGACAAAAGAGAAAAAGGAACTTATGAAGGTTTTAAAAAAAGCAGAAGTGTTATAAGAAGAGTAGAGTATATGGAGAGTAAAAAGAAAAGTGAAGAGATTGGGGAGAGAGTGCAAACAGACAGCAGATATAGTGGAGAGGCACTGTCAAGAAATTTTAATGAAAATAAAAAAAAAATTTGGAGTGAGTTAAACAAGTTAAGAAAGCCAAGGAAAGTAAAGGATTTGTCAGTTAAAACAGAGTAGGGAGTTAATAGGTGGGGAGATGGAGGTATTGGATAGACGGCGGGGAAAATTTGAGGAACTTTTAAATGTTGACGAAGAAAGGAGGCAGGAAATTTATGCATTGGCCAGGAGGTATACCCCTCTTTTTGGGGTGAAAAGAGCAGGATGTGAGTGTGGGGGAGGTGCGTGAGGCATTACGTAGAAAAGAAAGGGGGTAAAGCAGCTGGAACTGACAGGATCATGACTAGAAATGTTAAAAGCAGGGGGGGATATAGTGTTAGAGTGGTTGGTATTTTTATTTTAAAAAATGTATGAAAGAGGGAAAGGTACCTAGGATTGGCAAGAGCATGTGTAGTCCCCTTTTTATATAGGGAAGAGGGACAAAGGAGATAATAAAAATTATAGAGGAAAAATTTTTCGAGTATACCAAAAAGTTAAGAGGGTTATTAAAAAGAAATTTGAGGCAAAACAATGTA